>PVKS010008150.1:0-69668 GCA_004027875.1 Aplodontia rufa
GAACTCTTTTGGATCTTAGTGTCCTTTTTGCTACAACTAAGGAATGATTTGAATGTATCCCTTAAAATTTCCTGTGCTCCAGTCTAACAGTTTTGATGTCATGGGGTCTTTAAAAAATAACTAGGCATTGGGACATCACCTTCAGAATGAATTAACACAGTTCTCTCAAGATCTGCTTATTTCCTGCAAGAGTATAGTTTTATAAAAAAGCAAACCTGGCCCTTCCCAGTTATTTGCATCCTCTCTTATTGGATGATCACTCTTACACATGCTCCCACCAGGATGCCTACTCTCCTTGTTAATGATACAGCCAAAAGGGCTACCTGATCATCCTCCAGAATTCTGAGCTAAATAAACTTTTTCTAAAAAAATAAACAACAACTTCAGTCATTTTGTTATAGTCATGCAAAGTATAATAATACACCTTTGAGTCTTAGTGATACCTTGGTATAGACTCCTGTAAAACTACAGTAAACATGATCCTCTTATTTAGAATTCATTAATTCTTTGTCTCAATTGTGACAGCTCCATGTCTAATATTAAGAGAACAGGAACTAAGTATTTTCCAGTTTTCTGTCTGTCCCCCCAAAAGCTTTATCCAGTGCCTGGCTTGTGGTATATCTCAATTTTTTCATCAAAGATAAATGTAAGGGATAGAATAAATTCAATGTAATAGGTATATTTCAAAATTATACAGAAATAGCAAAGAGAAAATATTTCTGGATATTTTTTCAGCAATGCATGTTGCCAGGCCAAGATTTAAACCCCAATTTGCATCTTAGACATGAGAAGTTTTCTCAATCTCTCTGAGTTTTCATGTCTTCAGTTCTATAATTTCAATAGATACAACAGGTGTATTTTTAATGAGGGTAAAACATACTAATATGTTTAAGATCACATCCCAGTAATGCAGAGCATGGAGGCTTATAAAATAGTACCACAGTCCACATTCCAGAACCACCATTTTCTGCCTGTGTGACTGCAAAGGTTAATATTCTTTACTGATCCTCATGCTCTTCATCTTAAAAATCAGAACACTGACGTCATCTGCATTTCTGAAATTGTGCAAGAAGGTGCAATGTGTCAATATGTGTAATTCGTAGTCACCTCTGGGTCATCGCAATTACTCCACAACTAGTAATTTTTAATATCAAGATGTGCCTAGAAAATAATAAATGATCGATAAAATATAGTTAGATGATGATACTTGATGAGAAATTTCTGGGACCTGAAGTGTCCTTCAACCTGAGCATTTACAGATTGGCACAGGACGGAGTGGAGAGCTGTGAAAATACCAAGCTGAACTGAATTCCTGGCGTACTGGGAAGCAGGAGCTGACCAAAACACCAAGTTGCACACTGTAGACAGAAACTGCAGTAAAAATGAAGAGCATGCTTAGGATGTCACATAAAGTAAAGAGATGTGTTTTAGGATGGATTTCCTGTAGAGATTCTTGAGGCAATGGGGAGAGAGAAAGCCCAAGCCTGGGTGTGAGTCTGATTTATAACAGAATAAAATCACAGAAAGAAGATGACTTGAGTCACCCGCTGAATTTCTCTCTATGAGTATCACAGGCTTATTTATTAAAATATGCTATCAATTACAAAACACTGTAATTTAATATCATCAATAACAAATAGAAAAAGGTGGATGTCAAGACCTATAAGCAATAAGGAAACACACATTTCCTAACCAGTATCAACTTTATAGGACCCTGACATCAAAAAATTATGTTGACACAGATTTCTCTGGTGTTTTCTCTTGTAGCAATTTGATGCTTTCCTACAAGAGACAGCAGAATGTGCTCCATTTGAAGAGAGGAATCTTCTTTCCCACCAGATTGTTAACTAAGCACTAGGAATGCATGAACAGAGGCTGCAGTGTACCATGTTTTCCGAAGACTTGAACACAAGATTGTTTCAAGCAGAAATATTATTTTTAAATTTGGAGAACTGTTTTACTCTCTCTTCGGTGTGGAAGCATGAGGGAGGGAAATATCACACAAGCAAGTGACCTTCAACAGGTACCCTACACATGCATTTTTATAAGTTATTTGATTCATATTTTGATCACCCAATGTCAAATGATAAAGCTTTATTCTATTCTACTCAGAAAGAAGAGCAAATGTCTATAGATTAATGTAAAATGGCATTTTCATTCAAGCAACTCTGCCTACTATTAATTGCTTCTATTACTGAAGATGCTATCAAGAATGGCAGATTTCAAGGACTAAGAATCAGATAATTTCAGAGCAGCATTTTATACACTGTGCAGCTCCTAGAAGTGGAATCTGTCTACAGCATCATATACTCACTTTTGAACAATAACTGCAAACATTTATAGCCTTCTGTTATTTGGCAAAGGAGGTAAAAATGTATCTTGGAGAAAGGACAGCCTTTTTGACAAATGGTGCTAAGAAAACTGATTTGCTTTAAATAGGAAAAAATGAAATGAGATCCTTATTTGTCACCCTGCAGAAAACTCAAATAAAAATGGATCAAAGACTTAGGAATCAGACCAGAAACCTACAACCACTAGAAGAAAACACAGGGTCAGCACTACATCACTTAGGCTCTGTAACCAATTTCCTTAACAAGATCCCCAAAACAAATGAAATAAAAGCAAGAATCAATACGTGGGAAAACATTAAACTAAAAAGCTTCTGCACAGCTAAGTAAATGATTAAGACCATGAAGAAAGAGCTAACAGAATGGGAGAAAATCTTAGCTAGCTACTAAGAGACTAATATGCATAATACACAAAGAACTAAAGAAATTAAACCAAAATAACAAATAACCGAAACTAAATAACTAAACAGAAATGTTTCAACAAAAGAAACACAGAAGGCCAATAAATACATAAATATATGAAAAATGTTTGAAATCTCCAGCAATGAGGGCAATGCAAATCAAAGCTACAATAAGATTTCATCTCATTCCAGTTGGAATGGCAAAAATCAAGATCACAAGGAATAATAAATATTGGCAAGGTTGAGGTGAGAAAGGAATACTTCTACATTGTTGGTGGAACCGCACACTGGTTCAACCACTCTGGACAGCAGTATGGAGATTCCTCAAAAAAAATAGGGATGGCATCACCATATGACCCAGTTATTCCACTGCTGGGGATCTTCCCAAAGGACTTAAACTCAGCATACTACAGTGACACAAACACATCAATGTTTATAGCAGCACAATTCACAATAGCTAATTTATGGAATCATCCCAGATGCCAGTCACTAGATAAGTGGATTAAGAAATTGTGGCATATAGATACAATGGAGTTATACTCAGCAATTAGAAAGAATGAAATTATGGTGTTTGCTGGAAAAAGGATGGAAATGAAGAATATCATACTAAGTGAAATTAGTCAACTTCCAAACTTTCTCTCATTTGTGGAAACTAGAATTAAATTTTTAAAAGTGGGATGGAGGATATAACTTCATAAAGAACCATTCAAATACAAATAATTAAAATAACTAAAGTAAAAGAAAATAGATAAAGCATTCAGGGAGAGGGAAGGATGGAAAGGAAAGAAGGGCATGTTAAGAGGGGCAGAGAAAAGCAGATTTTGCATCCATAGGAAACACAATAATTCCCATACAATCAATTTCAAGGGGCCAGGGGATGGAGAAGGATGGGCAAGTACTGGTAATGGGGAGGATGTTGGCAAAATTATATTGTTATATTATATATTGTCTATTAATATGTGTTAATGTGTAACAATAAATCACATCATTATGTACAACTCTAATGCACTGAAAAAAATAATTTTTGCATCTATGTTCATCAGGGATATTGGTCTGAATCTGTTTAATCCATTTTCCTTGAGGTCTTTGTCTGGTTTTGATATCAGGGTGATACTGGCTTCATAGAATGAATTTGGTAGTATTCCCTCCTTTTTTATTATTGAGAATCCATCTGGTCCTGGGCTTTCCTTTGCTGGAAAGCTTTTAATAAACAGCTGCTTCAATTCATTGTTTTATGCTATTCTTCTTAAGTTTTCTGTTTCCCCTGATTCAATTTCAGTTGATCATGTGTCTCTAGGAATTTGTTAATATTTTTGAGATTTTCTAGCTTACTGGAGTATAAATATTAAAAATAATTTTAATGATCCTCTGGCTTCAATAGTGTTTGTAATGGTATCTTCTTTTTATCTCTTATGCTGTTAATTTGCTCTTCTTTTTCTTTTGGTTAGTTTGTCTAAGGGATTATCAATCTCATTTGTTCAAAGAATCATCTATTTGTTTCATTGACACACTGTACTGTTTTTATTCTGTATTTCATTAATTTTTCACACTGATTTTTTATTGAGAAATTTATTTGTTGAACAATCATACACATTTTAACAAAATAATATGTAATGTATATAGATTCTGAAAATTGGATTTATCCCCAAGAGTGCCCCCCAATTACCCACCTTTATCCCTCCCTTCCCCTTCCCACAACATCTACAAAAAAAAGTATTAGGTTGTGTAACATTACATGATATCTGGATTTAACACCTGATATTAGACCACTTCTCTTAATGGCCAGGGTCTAGTTCCAGCCTCCACAGATGAGTGAAGACATTCGACCCTTGGTTTTCTGGGTTATGCTGATTTTACTCAGCATAATATCTTCCATAGCCATCCATTTACCTTCAAAGGCGCCAATATCATTGTTTCTAATTGCTGTGTAAAATTCCATGGTATATATGTATCACAGCTTTTGGATCCATTCATCCAGTGAGGGGCATCTGGGTTGTTTCCATGATTTAGCTATTGTAAATTGAGCTGCTATGAGCATAGATATTGCTGTGTCACTATAATGTGCCAATTCTAAATCCCCTGGAAAGAGTGGAATAGCAGGGTTGTATGGTGGTCTCATCCCTAATTTTTTGAGGATTCTCCACACTGCTTTCCAAAGGGGCTGTACCAGTCTGCAGCTCCACCAACAGTGTGTTAGTGTGCCTGTCTCTCCACAACCCCTCCAGCATCTATTATTGTTAATTTTCTTCATTTTTGCCATTCTGACTGGCATAAGGTGATATCTTAATGTGGTTTTCATTTGCATTTCTCTGATTACCAGTGATTTAGAGCACTTTCTCATGTATTCATTGGCTTGATCAATGTCTTCTGTTGAGAAGTTTCTATTTAGCTCTTTGGCCCATTTATTGATTGGGTTGTTTGTGTTTTTGTACTTGAGGTTTTTGAGGATTTTGTAGATTCTGGATATGAGTTCCCTGTCCGAGGAATCATAGTCCATGATTCTCTCCATTTCCGCAGGAAACCTCTTGACTCTTTTGATTTTTTCCTTGGCAGTGCAAAAGTTTTTAGCTTAATGGCATCCCATTCACTGATTTTTGACTTACCTCCTTCACTTTAGGAGACTTGTTGAGAAAGTCTTTGCCTACTCCCAAATAGTGAAGTGTTGGACCTAATTTGTCTTCCATCAGTTGCAAGGTAGCTTGTTTAATTCCTAGCTCCTTGATCCATTTTGATTTGATTCTCATGTAACGAGAAAGATAAAAGTCTAATTTCTACTTTCTGCAAATGGATGACCAGTTTGTCCAGCACCATTTGTTGAAGAGGCTGTCATTTCTCCATGTAATATTTTATCCCCCTTTGTCAAAAATCAGATGTTTAAAGATTTGGGGGTTTGTTTCAGGGTCTTCTATTCTATTCTATTGGTCTTCTTTCCTATCTTGATACCAGTACCTTGCTGTCTTTGTTACTATGGCTCTATAGTATAGTTTTAGATGTGGAATGGCATAACCACCTGTTTTGTCTTTCTTGCTTAGTAATGTTTGGGCAATTCTAGGTTTCTTATTGTTCCAGATGAACTTGAGATTTGCTTTTTCTATGTCTGTAAAGAACGACATAGGTATCTTTATAGGGATAGCATTAAATCTATATACAGCTTTCAGTAGAATGGCCATTTTTATTATATTAATTCTTCCTAACCAAGAGCTTGGAAATCTTTCTATCTTCTTAGGTCATCTTGGATTTCATTCTTCAATGACCGATAGTTTTTGTTGAAGAGATCTTTGATTTCCCTTGTAAGGTTAATTCCCAAGTATTTTATTTTTTTCAAAGATATTTTGAATGGGACTGTTTTCCTGATTTCTTCATCAGTCCTATTATTATTAGTATATAGGAATGCTATTGATTTATAGGTGTTGATCTTGTATCCTGCCACTCTGTTAAATCTGTTTATAAGTTCACTCAGTTTACTCATGGAGTTTTTGGATCTTCCAGATACAGGATCATGTCATCAGCAAAAAGAGAGAGTTTGACTTCCTCTCTTCCTATTTTTATCCTTTTGATTTCTTTCTCTTGCCTAATTGCTCCAGCTAAGGTCTCAAGAACAATATTGAATAAAAGTGGTGAGAGTGGACAGCCCTGTCTTGATTTTAGTGGAAATGCTTTCAGCTTTTCTCCATTAAGTATTATATTAGTTGAGGGTTTAGCATATATAGCCTTTACATAGTTCAGAAATGATCCTTTGAACCCTATCTTCTCTAAAGTTTTTAACATAAAAGGGTGCTGGATTTTATCAAAGGCCTTTTCTGCATCCATTGAGACTGATTTTAATTATTTCTTGCCTTCTTCGGATTTTGGCATTAGTTTTTTCTTCTTTTTCAGGGCCTTGAGGTGTGATGTTATTTATTTGGTAACTTTATGCTTCATTGTAGGCACTCTACCTTAAGCTTTCCTCTTTGAACTGCATTCATACTATAGTATCTCTAGTCTCATCCTTTTACTTCTCCCCTGATTTCTTCTGCAATCCATTCCTCATTCAAAAGTGTATTATTTTGTATGGAAATTGAAAACAAAAAACATACTAAGTAAAATTAGCCAAACACAGAAACTCAAAGATGAAATGTTTTCTTTCAGATGTGGAAGCTAGAGTAAAGTAAAGGAAAGGGTCTTTCCCATGACACTAGAAAATTCTCACTAAATACTTTTATTTCATGGAAAAGTTTTGAGCCATAATAAAAAGGGAGCTTAATTCAATTCATTAATGTAGCTTCAAACATGACATCAATATGTAGTAAACAAAATAACTTAAATAAATATATTGAGTTGAACGAATTAGTATACAAAATTATTTTTTCTTCTCAATTCCTAAATTCTATGTGCTCTTTTCTTAGTGTCCTATAATATCCTCCTCTTATTTTATTATCTCTTTTGGATAGATAAAACTCATATCCTGCCCTTTCTTCCTGCACAAGGAAAAATTTCCCCATTTTGCTTGTGTGTTGGATCAATTTGCACTTCAAATGGAACTTCTTTGGCATGACATTTAAAGTAACCTTTTTCTTCTTTCCAACATGATGTATAAAATGTTTGCAATAAATTATGTGTTATGGCTTTGCTTTATTTGTATGGCCTTCTGGCTTGTTGCCTTTCTAATGTAAGCTTTCTGTTTCTCGTGTCATTTTTCTCTTTCCTAAAACTGTGTAGGTGATATCCTCTTCACTACTCAGAGAAAAGAGTAACTCCTTGACAGCATTTGAGCTGAGGATGGATTTTCCCTCTGGATGGAACTGTGAATGTAAAGCCACTTCTTTTGTAGCATATCCTGTCACAGTAACAACGGAGAGATTTTTGTCTGCATTAATATTCCGTGTCCACTGTCTTATGGGATTCATGAACATCTATTTTTTTTTTATTTAATACCTGGTATGTGCCCAGTATATTGATTTAAAAAAAAGGCAAGAGTCTTTATTTAAACAGAATTAGTTTTAAAGTAAAATATAATTCTCCCTTCTGGGAAAACTGGGGAAATTCATTCATGATTTTGTTTCTGGTGTACCTGTGTTTAAAACACGAGTGATGTCTGCCTCATCACAAGCTTCTCATGAAAAAATGAATCAAGTGATGTTGGAGCAAACAAATGCTTAATTTTCACCTCAAGAATTTTGCTCATATACACACACTTTTATGTATAATGATTTTAAATTTCTTTTTAAATGCACTTTATCTAAATTTCAACAATTTGACCAACTGGAGTTACTGAAAGTGATTTTTTTTAATTTTAAAAGATGAACTGTGATTTGATTCACATTGTTTTTGAGTTTTTTATTTAGAATCTTGCTTCCTAAATTCACCTGAGGGTAGTAAGAACTAAGGGGATATCACGACTGTCAATTGTTTCCCACAAAATACCAGCAAGAATGTTGCAAAGTCTCAAAGAAATAGACACTACAGGAAAGATGTGAATTACCTTGTCAAAAAAGGATGAACAATAATTGTGTGTGTGTGTGTGTGTGTGTGTGTGTGTCTGTGTGTGCATCCTTATCTAAAAATGTATGGTTGGAAGTTTTAGGCATGGATTAAATTTACTTTAGAGCTCCTCTACTTGAGAATTTTATGAAAATATTAATTAGAAATTTTTGGCTACAGGTGATAGAAAGTCAGTGCAAATAAGTTAATTCATAACAGATAGTCTATTGGTTCAAATAACTATAAGGGATACTGGGAAATCTCACAGGAACCAAGATGAAGTTACAGGTACTGGGGTCTGAAGTGATAGAACCAGAATCCAATATGGCCAAGACTCCTTTTTTTGATCCTCTTTACCTTAACTTTGCAGAAGTCTATCCCACCAGTAGAAAAGCTGATTGCCAATGTGTTCTATATATACAATACCATTGGAATGAATGCTCCCGTTTCAACCCCTGCAAATCAACTACAGTGGAGCACTGTGGCTATTTGATTTCACTATATTTTCCATATGTGGTGGAACTACAGGAACATAGGACTGCACTGAACAAGATGGGTTATAAAACCAAACAATGAATAAGGAAAAGTATTCTGTGTGAGAAGAAAAGTGACAAAGGGGAAGTGTTTTAACATCGGTAGGCACTTAAGTGTTTTTTTTAACTTTAACCAAAATAAAACACTTGTTTCAGTCTTAGTCTCCTTGCTCATAAGTTAGATATAAAATCTACTAACTAAATGTGCTACGACAGTACAGAGAGTATATAATCCTTCCTAGAAAGGTGCCAATAAATTGTAGACTTCAATTCATGGGCATTCCAAAAACTAATTATGTGTCTTAGTACTTTTGAGTTGCTATAAAAATACCATACACTGGAAGGGTTATCAATAACACAAATTTATTTCTTACACTTCTGGAAGCTGGCATTCCCAAGACAAAAGCACTAACTAGCAAATACAGTTCAGTACCTAGTAAGTGCTCACCTATGGTTCATGGACATCTTTCTTCCGCTGTGTCCTCACGTGGTGGAAGAGGCAAGAAGCCTCTTTGGGCATGTTTTATATGGCACTAATCCCATTAGTGAGGGTTTTGAGCCCTTGACTAACTCAACTCTCAAAATTCCCATCTCTTGATACCATCACCTTAGGGGTTTAAATTTCAACACATAAATTTAGGATGTGGGACACAATTATTTATACCATAGCACTATGTTAACAAATTAACTCCAAAATTTCTGTAGCTTAACAAAAAAGTAATTGCTTCTTGCTCAATGAATGTATTATTGATAAGAGACAATACTTGTTGTTAGAGAAATTCCCTATATTGCAAAAGTATCCTAGCTTTGGGTCCTTTTTCATCAAACTGATGGAAGGGAAAAGTAAAATAAGAACATATACATGTTTCTTACAAATCCATTAGAAGTTATATCCATCAGAAACCTTGGAAGCTAAGGATACCTGCCAATATTGACTTCTTTCAGCTTGTCTTTTTAACACCTAAAAGAAGAAGAAAGATAAAGTTCAAAGCCTTCTCAAGGTAATGAATTCAATAGAAGACTTCATAAAGCTAGGACTCTAAAAAAGTATATCATAAGTGAAAAAGTAAATGCGGAGAAGTGAACAACATAAAACTGTAACATCCTTGACCTTTTCTCCAGGTGGAAGGGTGAAAATCTCTGGGAAGCTAAGCTAAGCTTTCCCATATTTTCTGGCCTGAATTCATCCAGTTGACTCCAAATTTCTGTTTACAGAAGGTCACTCACCTGGGTAGGAAATTGGAGATAAAGAACAGATTGAAAGGAGACATAGACTATTTAGTATAGAACATGTCATGTTGTAAATACTAGTAGTGCATTGGCACAGAGTTTTCCAGGGCAATGGACCATTTGTTTCATTACTTAAGCACAGCCTGACATCTAATTGCAGATTAGTGCCACATTGCATGTAGGTCCATCTGAGACCATGAAAAGTCGGGGAGGAGTTTTGCTTTAATATACTGGTACACCAATGCAGATAGACTCTTACACCAAAGACACTGGAAAAAGTGGACTAAACTAAAAGCAAAGAAACCCCAAAAGGAGATCATGGCCATTAGAATTTGAACAGAGCAGTAGGTACTGAAAAAGAACTGCTTCACAGGAACTGTGCAGTCAAATAGAAGACTTCACCCAATGGTCCAACAAAAAGGGAGCAGGAAAGCAATCTACTAAGCTCTCTCTGTCCTGCCCCTTCTTGCCTTGGTGTCTCTTTAAATCTGTTTGAAAGCCTGTTGATAGAATTCACAGCATCAATATTTTGCAGTACAAAGTTATTTTTTTTTTAAAAACGAGAGGACAAACAAAGATGGAGTGAGGGAGAGAGAGATAATCAATTTTTAAATTAACTTTTCATCTGGTTTTTGTTGCTACTACACTTAATTGAATATGTGGTGCTGGGGTTTGAACCTGTGTCCTGATGCATGCCAGGCAAGCACTATAACCACTAAGCCACCAATCCAGCTCCAGAAAAAGTGAATTTAGAAGGGCTATTAAAGAATATGCAGGTATAAAAAAAATAAAATAAAATAAAAACACTTCCTGACAAGAGAAAGTTTAATTCATCTGGCCAATAAAATGACTCTAGAACAATATCATCAAATTGTTTTCAAAGATCTAATTGACTTTTTTTTTTAAAGAGAGAGGGACAGTGAGAGAGAAAGAGAGTATCAATTTTTTTCATTTATTTTTACATCTGGCCTTCGTTTCTCTGACATTTTGTTGTGTATGTAGTGCTGGGAGTTCGAACTCAGGTCCTTGTGAATGCAGTCAAGTGCCGCAAACTCTAAGCCACCATTCCATCCCTCAAATTGGCTTTTATTCACATTCATGGACTGGACATCATCCCATCTATGAAAAAGAAAGATGCTTTGATAAGCTGAGCAGATGGGACATAACATTTTCATCAGAAAAGAGTGAAGATGACAGAAATAAAGAATAAAAAAAATGATAATTTCAAAGTTAAATTTCCTTCTATGAGTGTGAGGGTAAAAGCAGAGTGGGCTTGCTTGTCATGTCTTCTTAGGTTGACTGGGTCCCTTACAATTTGCCACTTTGATTTGAATATCTATCTCTATCTCTATCTCTCTCTCTCCCTCTCTCTTCTTTCTCTCTCCTTCTGTCTCTCTCTCTCTCCCTCTTTCTTCCCCTCTCTTGTAACTTCTAAGTTCAAATGACTCAATTATGGCTTAGTTCAGGAGAAATATATAAAATTTCAACTTGTAATAAATAATACCACAACTGTAGCAGTATATTTGAACATACCTCTCTAAGTTACTATAAGTCACTAATAGAACAAGTAGAGGGAAACGAGAGATTTAGAAAACCACAATTACTAATTTTTTTCTGATTATCATATATAGAATAGCATATTCCAAAAGGCAAAATATAGAACTATCAACGTCACATAACAATTGTAAAAATTAAACATATAGTGGCTTATATGAAAAAGTCCCCAAATTTTCAAACAGTTTCAAGCACACAGATTGCTTTTGCTGAACAAAATTAATTTGGAAAAAAAAATTCCATGAGTTTACCTACTAAGATACATACATCTAGAGAGCTTAGGATCAAACTCAATTTTAGAACACTGGCCTAGCATGTGTGAGACCTTGAACTTGATCCCCATCTCTGAAAACGAAACAAAAAAAAAAAATACATACACCTCTAAATAATCCAATTCATAGAAGAAATTTAAAAATATTATAAAATCTTCCCAAATTAAATAATATTTAAAATAAAACATCAAAATTATGAGATACCGTTTAAGTTGAACTTTGATCATTTCAGTCTCCAAAACATACTTTAGAAGAGAAAAACCAACAATCAGTACCCTAAGTATTACCTTAAAAACTTATAACATCTAATTAAAATCAAGTCAAGTTGGGTTGGGGATTTAGCTCAGTGGCAGAGCACTTGCTTAGCACTGAGTTCAGTCCTCAGTTCTGGAAAAAAAAAATCAAGTCAAGTTAAAATGAAACAATACACATGCAGAAATTAATAATTAATAAAGTATCAAAACCAGCAGAAGATAGTGCTTCTGAAAAATGACTGAAAAGATAAGTACTAGTGAAACTGCTAAAGAAAAATATTAAAAATTAGAAAGTAAAATCCGTGACAGACGAAAACATGATAAGAAGATATTGCCAAAAATTTTGCTGTCACTTTAAAAATGTAAATAAAATGGGCAAGTTCCAAGGGAAAAAAATATAGCTTACAAAACATACTTGAGAAATTAGAATATTTAATAATTCTTTGTCTATTAAAGATAACAAGTGAATAATTTCAGAGCTTCTCACAAAAATAGAAACGTGAGGCCCAGATATCTTTGTTAGTTTTCTAACAAAGAAAACTGTAATACATCTTGTTTTAAAAAAAAAATATGGCAACCTTAAGTACATTTCCAAGCAATAAAGAAAGAGAAGACATTTCCAACTTGGTTCATGAAAAGCAGCAAGCTTTGATAGGAAAGTCTGTCAAGGCCACTATAAAAGAGGGAAATAGTAAGCTCTTCTCTTGCGTAAAGATAGATGCAAAATCTTTTTAAAAGTTGCAGACTCTTGGCTAACTATAAAAAAGAGAAAATACGCCATAACCATGTTGAATTTATTCTAGAAATGTGAAATTCTTCTACTATTTGAAAATCAGTTGTTAATTCTCTATGCTAGCAGAATGAAGGAGAAAATCACCTTCAAAACACAAAGAAAATCATGAAATAGAAAATCCATTCATGATAAAATCTCCTAGAATCCCAGAAATAAAAAGGCTCTTCTTAAACACAATAAAGAGTAACTTCTAAACCTCCTGGTACCATTGTTAATGATGAAATATGAGAGATTTCCCCTCTGGCACTGGGAACTACACTGAATGCTGTCTTTGAACTTTCAAAGCAGATAGGTGGAAAGAAGAAAAAATTAGAAATATATTAGGAATTAAAATGGCATAATTAAACTATTATTTTTTCCAATTCCATTCATTCATCCAGATATATGTAGAAATTTATATAAATATGTGGAAAAGTTGCACACTACTGGGTCAACAGGCTGGATGAACAACAGAGGAAGACAGAGGAAGGCATTCCAACTAACCATATTGGAGGGGAGGAGTGAAGTAAGCCAATGGCAGTCTGGGGACATGGAAGACAAAGGTCAGAAAGTTCAATATTAGAATAAAATGCTTGAGTTGCATTTTGGGGGAAAGACTGCTATTTTCACAAGTTAACCCAATAGTAACCATGGGAAGATTTGTAGGCATGAGGTGCGCAGGAATCTTTATGATTAGAACTTCTATCTGGATTATAGAGTTACCCTTTACAATGACAGGAATTTGGAAGAAAAAGAAATTGACAAACCCAAATTTATCTGTGAAATATGGGAAATGTCAGAAGTTCAGTGCATATCTTCATGAAGAGATATAACAATTGCAATACTCAGATGAACTTTAAAACAATAAATTTTAAAGAGTTTGGAGAATTTGGCATCCAAAACATCACTACATGTATAGAAGAGTATCAATAGTACACTTAGCTACCTATTATGATCCTAGGATGGTAAATCTGCTTCTGAGTAGAGGTTACTAGGTTGCTAGAAAGCCATGGCATTAGGAGACAAATGGGTTCCAGTGAAACAAAGCTGCAGAAAGAGGAATAATTGTGCACAAAGTTAAAAACTTCAGTGACTTTATTAGCAACACCAAAGAGTAAGGACAGCACAAAGTGAAGGGGCAAAGAGAGGTCATTTCATTTATTGACCTCATTGAAAAGGATCTTGTTAATGTTGTAGGTGCCCTCTATGGAATAAAGAAATCAACATGTTTAGTTCTTGACTTCCTTCACAACCTTCCCTACTGGTGATGACTCTTTCTTGGAGCAGCCAGTGCTTTAGCATTTGCCAATCCCTGCCTTCATCAGCCATTACAATTTAAGTTGCAAAAATCTGAATTTTTTTAAAGAGAGAAGGACAGTGAGAGAGAGAGAGAGTCAATTTTTATTGAGTTTTTCACATGACTTTTGTTGCTCTGACACTTAGTTGTGTACGTGGTGCTGGGGTTTGAACCTGAGTATTTGCGCATGCTGGGCAAGCACCATAAATGCTGAGCTACCACTTCAGCCTGCAAAATCTGATTTTTAAGAAGTCTATCATTCCTTGCATGTTTTAGTGGGTATTCTCTACTTTTCGTTTTGCTACTTATATTGTTCAAGGTTTGTCCAGTGACCGATAATACCAGTTCTTCTGTCCTATTGGTCCTAATACGTACTTCCTGAGTATACCTTGGGCATACCTACATCATTCTTTAATGATTTACTTTCTGACACAATAAGATATTCCAAGCTCATGACATTAGACTTTTTTGCCCCATTCTTGAGCCAGACTTTTTAAAAGGGAGACTAAATTTGTTTAATGAGAGATACGATTTAAATGTGCTGCAACATTTGGTACCAGGATAGGGGGGTATAGTGAGCTAATTGATAAAATGGCATCTTTGCTTCTAAGGTTTTTAATTGACAAACTGTAGTTTCTGTTATTGTTTTTCTTTTATTTATATTTGTTAGCAGCTTTCTGCTAATAATCTAATCTCAAAGCAAAAGCACATGAGTTCTTTCCCATCTTCACCAATTCCATATTTTATCTTCATTTCACAGTAAGGAATTGCTTTCCAACATTATGAATATATATATTCCTTCTAATCCACAGTTCATGAACAAGAACCTCAGAAACATTATACAATTACTAATATCAACACTAAGCTTACCTAAAATGTCAAGGTTTCTTGTGCAATTATTTTGTCCTTAAAATATATTCCAGGGGCTGGAGCAGTGGCTCAGCGGTTTCGGCGCTTGCCTGGCAAGCACAAGGACCCGGGTTCAAACCCCAGCACCACGTACACAACTAAGTGTTGGAGCAGCTAAGGCCATGTGAAAAACTAAATAAAGTTATTTCTCTCTTTCTCTGTCTCTCTCACTGTTCCTCTCTCTTTAAAAAAAAATATATATTCCAGTAAAGGATGAGAGTTATAATATTTTCAACACAGCTACTAGAATAATAGACAATTTTTCCTGATTGATTATGTTGGCAATTTGATAAACAATTACATTTCCTTTTTTTCTAAAAAGTACTTGATATTTTACTTTTTTAAATGGTTCTTATTTTAATTTGTCCTTAAACTATGTAAAACATGTGGTTTTAAAGTCAAGACTATATACAGTTATATAACTGTACATTATTAATTCCATTCCTATTCAACCTAACTTTTATTCATCCACACATAACAGTTTTCTTTAGATTCTGGTATATCTTTCATGTGTTTCTTTGTGTAAGCGAACTATATATAGATATATATTTATATGTAAAAGTCTCTTCAATGCTTTATCTTTTCTGCACCAAAAGCAGGGTGTATACTGTATGTACTTTTTGCACTCTGATATTTTCACTTAAAATCATACTTGATGGACGTCAATCATACCTGTTTAACAACTAAAAAAATACACTGTTGTGTTAATGACCACAGTTTATTCAGCCAGTAATCCATGGATGGGCATCTAAGACGGTTTGATAAGTTGCTAATGTAATAATATTATAATGGAAAATTTCATGAATATTCAACTGGCTTTTTTGTGATCCAATCTTAATATTCACCCTGTTTTCACATCAAAATGTAAGTTTCTTGTAATAATATCTTTCTGGTGATGATAACGGGAGATTTTTACAGATGCCATAAGTGGATATGTGCTGGCTCACTAAATGGGCTTTCTTTCAGTGTTCCAACTCTTGCCCTGATATCATTCCACAGAAGTAACCTGTATTGAACTGCATAGAAACTCAACCCTGCAACAGGTCAGAAGAGATGGAACAAAAATGGAGGAGCAATCTAGAAGCAATGCATAGAAGCAGAGCAACATATTAAAGTAGTCATTGACTTAATATATTTCATGGCATATCCCTCTGATGATGAGTAGTCACATATGCAAATAATTGATTAGTAACAAAGTGGAGAGTGTCTTTGGATGGTCTGACATAAAAGGTATGGTGCATCAAATATATGATACTGACATATAGTAGCTCTCATGAATTGCTTTATAGATAGGTAATTAACTTACAGAATAGTTGAATTTGAGGAATGTCATTTACCAATAATATGTAATGAAAGAGGGAAATAAACACTAAATTTTTTATTTTTTAGGTTAAATAAACGTTTTATTTTGTTTATAGGCTTTCTATTTTATTTATTTTATTTTTTATTAGTGCATCATAGTCGCACATAGTGAGAGAATTCATTAATAGACGTTCAAATATGCACATGACATGATAATGTCACTTGAACCTAGTTCTTCCCAGAATTTCCACCCCATCACCCAGTACCTGGTCTCACATCTCCAGTGCATGCCCCTCAATTACAGCTATAAGTTTAAATATATATATATATGTATATATATATATATACATACACACACACACACACACACACACACTGTGGACTGTACTGTTATAAACATTCGTGTAGCTGTGTCACTGTAGTATGCTAAATATATTGGGATAGCTTGGTCATATGGTGGTTCCATTCTTAGCTTTTTTGAGAAGTCTCCATTCTGCTGTTCAGAATGACTATAATATTCTGCAGTCCCACCAACAGTGTATAAGTTTTCCTTTCCCCCCACAAACTTTCCAGCATCTATTGTTTGCATTTTTTACCCTTGCTTTATTGAATGGGGTGAGGTGAAATCTTAATGTAGTTTTGATTTGCAATTTTCAGATTGCTGGAGATGTTGAACATTTTTTTCATATATTTATTGGCCTTCTGTTTTGGTTCTGTTAAAAAGTTTTTGCTTAGTTTTTCATCCTATTTATTGATTGGGTTGAAAGTGTTTTTGGTATTCAGGTTGTTGAGTTCTTTGTATATTTTGAATAATAACCCCCTGTCAGAGGAGTAGCTGTTCATGATTTTCTCCCATTCTCTAGGCTCTCTCTTCACATTCTTGACTGATTCCTTAGCTGTGCAGAAGCTTTTTAGTTTAATGGCATCACATTTATCAACTCTTGGTTTTAATTCTTGTCCTATGGGTGTCTTGTTAAGGAAGTTGGTGCCATCATCTATGAAGTGGAGTGTTAATCCTATTTTTACTTCTAACAGTTTTGTGGTAGCTTATTTAATTCCTAAGTCCTTGATCCATTTTGATTTAATTTTTGTAGGGTGAGAGACGAAAATCTTATTTTAATTGTCTGCATATGGATGTCCAGTTTATCTAGCACGATTTGATGGACAGGCTGTCTTTCTTCCAAGATATATTTTTTACCCTTTGTCAAATATTAGGTGGTCAAGGATTTGTGGATTTGTCTCCTTGACTTCTATTCTATTTTATGGGTCTTCATGTCTGTTTTAGTTTCAATACCACACAAAGCTTTTGCTTACTGCAGCTCTACAATATAATTTCAGGTAAGGTATTTGTGATTCATCCTTGTTTTTTTTTTTAAAGAGAGAGAGACAGAGAAAGAGAGAAACAACTTTATTTAGTTCTTCACATGGCCTTTGTTGCTCTAACACTTAGTTGTGTACCTGGTGCTGGGGTATGAACCCAGGTCCTCCTACTTGCCAGGCAAGTGCTGAAACCTCTGAGCCATCACTCCAGCCCCCATCCTTGTTTTTTTTTTTCCTTATTTTTGCTTTGGCTATTTTGGGTTTCTTATTGTTCCAAATGAATTTGAAAATTGATTTTCAATATCTGTGAAGTATATCATTGGCATCTTGATAGGGATTTCAGTGAATCTATAATGGAATGACTATTAATTATATTGATTCTGCCTATCCAAGAATATGGAATTTCTTTCCATATTCTCAGGTCTTCTGCATTTTCTTTCTATAATGTTTTATAATTTACATTGTAGAGGTTTATGCTACCATGATTCCCAACTATTTTTTAAGTTATTGTGAAGGGGATGGATTTCCTGATTTCTTCTTCAGTGATAATCACTGTAGGAATATAGGAAAGCTATTGATTTATGGGTGTTGATCTTATTATATTTTGCAACTTTGCTAAATTTGTTTATAAGCTCTAGAAGTCTTCTGGAGAAGTGTTTTGGGTCTTCTAGTTATAGGATCATATCATCAGCAAATAGAGATAGTTTAACTTTCTCTTTTCCTATTTGTATCCTTTTGATTTGCTTCTCTTGTCTGATTGCACTGGATAGAATTTGAAGGACTGTATTGAATAGAAGTGGGGAGAGCGGACAATCTTGTCTTATTGCAGAATTTATTGGGGAATCTTTGTTTTTTATACATTTAGTATATTGTTGGCTGTGGATTTTGCATAAATAGACTTTACAAAGTTAAGGTAAGTTCCTTTGATCTCTAACTTCTCCAGGGTTTTGAACATGAACTGATGTTGGATTTTATCAAAAGCCTTTTCTCCATCAATTTAGTTGATCATGTGGATTTTGTCTTTAATTCTGCTTAAGTGATGAATCATGTTTATTGATTTGAGTATGATGAACCAACCGTGCATCCCAGGACTGAAGCCCACTGGGTTGTAATGTATTATCTTTTTGATGAGTTTGAATACAGTTTGCTAGAATTTTATGGAGGATTTTTGTATTCATGTTCATCAGGGATATTTGTCTGTAGTTTTATTTTCCTGATATATGTTTGTTGGGTTTTGGTATCAGGGTTATGGTTGCCTCCTAAAAAGTGTTTGGGATGATGTCATCTCTTTCAATTTCATGGAATAACCTAACAAAGAGAGGCATTAGTTCTTCTGCAAAGATCTGATAGAACTCAGCTGAGAATCCATCAGGTCTTTTTGTGAAGTCTTTCAATTGTTGTTTCAATTTCATAACCTAATATTGGTCTGTTTAAGGTTTGTATATCAACCTGCTTCAATTTGGGAGGCCATATGCAAATAGGAATTTGTTTCTGTCTTCCAGATTACCTAGCTTGGTGGAATATAGGTTTTCAAAATAGGTTCTGATGGGGCTGGAGCAGTTACAGCACTTGCCTGTCATGCATGATGTTGTGGGTTTGAATCCCAGCATGTGCACAATGAAGTATCAGAGTAATGGAAGCCACATGAAAAACTAAATAAAAAATTATTTTTTTCTTTCTCACAGTCCCTCTTTCTCTTTAAAATAGGTTCTGATAATCCTCTGGATTTTCAAAATGGTCTGTGGTGATCTATCCATTTTTCTCTCTGAATTATCTTCTTTTCATTCTTTATTTTAGTGAGATTGGCTAAGGATTCATCAATATAATTTATTTTTTTCAAAGAAACAGCTCGTCATTCCCCTGATTCTTTGTATTATATTTTCATTCTTAATTTCATTGATTTCAACTCTGATCTTGAATATTTTCTGTCTTCTCCTACTTTGGGGATTGCATTGTTCTTTTTATAAGGACTTGAGGTAGAGCATAGGCTTATTTATTTGAGAATCTCTCTAGATTTTTGATATAAGCAACCATTGGCATAAATTTTCCTCTGAAGAATACTTTCAAGTGGGCAGGAGCAGTGGCTCAGTGGTTGTGGTGCTTGCCTGGCATGTGCAAGTATATAGGTTCAAACCCCAGTACCCACAAACACAATTAAATGTCAGACAAACAAAAGCGATGTAAAAAAGGTAAATAAAAATTGATTCTCTCTGTATCTCTCTGTATCTCTCTCTCTCTCTCACTGTCTTTCTCTCTTTTTTGGAAAAAAAAGAATACTTTCATACTGTCTCAGGTCTCAATATGTTGTGTCTTCATTCTCATTCATTCCAAGAATTTCTTGATCTCTGCTCTCACATCCTCTTTGATCCACTCTTTCTTTAAGAGGGCATTATTCAATCTTCTGTATTTTTGCCATTTGTGCTCTATTTTTTCTTGCTGTTGATTACTAGCTTCATCCCATTGTAATCTGGTAGAATACATGGGATTATATCAGTATTTTGTATATGCTAAGATTTTCACTGTGGATTAGAGTATGATCTATTTTGGTAAAACATCCATGTGCTGTTAAAAAGGTAAAATTAGCTATTTGGTGGTGGAATATTCATAGATGGCTGTTAAGTCCATATGATTTACAGTGTTGTTGAAGTTGGAAATTTATTTATTGATTTTTTTTTATTATCTGTCTTTGGTGATAAAAATGTAATGAAATCCCCTAGTATATTGTGTTGTGACTTCATGTTGTAGAGTATTTTTTGCACATATTTGTGAGCATTGATATTTGGGTCACTGTTGTCTACCATGGTTATACCTTCTTGTTGTATTGGTCCCCTTATTAAAATGTAATGGCCTTCCTTGTCTCTTCTAATTAATTTTTGGTTGAAATATACATTCTTAGATATAAATACCACCATTTTTGCTTATTTTCTTGGACTGTAAGATTGGTAGGTTTTTTGCCATCATGTCATATTCAATATGTGGATGTCTTTGTCTGTAAGATACATCTCTTGTAATTAGCATATTGTTAAATTTTATTTTTTGATCCAATCTGCTAATCTGTGTCTTTTGATTTGAGTATTGAGACCATTCACTTTCTGTGTTAGATATGATTGTGGTTAGCTGATATCGTGATTTTTGCTGTATTTTGTGCTGTCTTGGTTATCTTTTAGTATACTATACTTTTATTGAACTTCTTTTGTCTGTGGGCTTTGGAAGTTGTTTGCTTGTTCCTCTATTTGAATTTTATCTTTGAGAATTCTTTGTAGTGCTAATTTTTTGTTCATATATGTTGCTACTAGTTTGTTCTTGTTGTGGAAAGTTTTTAATACACCATTGAATTTGAAGCTGAATTTTTCTGGGCATAGTAATCTCAGCTGACAGTTATTCTCATCCAGTGTTTGAAATATCACATTTCAGGTCTCCTTGCTTTTAGGGTCTGATTTGAGAAATCAGATGTGATCCTTATTAATTTGCCCTGAATGTGACTTGATGTTCCTCTCCTGAAATTTTTAATATTCTTTCATTGTATTCTTTGTTACATATTTTGAATAGGATGTGTCTTGGTGAATTTCTCACTTGATTAGATCTATTAAGTGTCCTATATACTTCCTGAATATGCATGTCTGTCTCATTTCTGATATGAGGAAATTTTCATTAATTATCTAATTAAGAATGTTCTTTATGACTTTCATTTATTGTCCAATATTCTCCTTTATCCCAATTACTCTCAGGTTTAGTCTTCTGATTTCAGACCCCTCAGAGATTCTGATCTTCTTCTATATACATATATGTGTGTGTGTGTGTATGAGTGTGTGTGTGTGTGTGTGTGTTTTCTTTTCTGTCTTCTGTGCATTCAATATTACTCAGTCTATTATTGCTGTCAGAAGTTCTTCCTTCAAAAGCTGAGATTCTATTTTCTACTAAATTTAATCTGTTATTAAATTCTTCCATTGATCTATCAATTTATTGACTGTTTTTTCAATTATAAGAATTCTTTTAAATCTTTTTAAAATATACATATTTCGTTATTAAAATGATCTTTCAGCTCCTGTAATTGCTCTCTTATTTCCTTCCTTAATTCTTCTTTGAATTTTTTTGGTCATTTTAATGATCATATTTTTATTACTTTTCTCTAGTTTTTCATCCAGCTCCCTATCCATGGCCTCCTTGGTTGGGGAGTTGTGGGTTTTAGGAGGAGATCATTTGCCTTTTCCTCATTTTTGAGCTATTTCTTCTTGATCCTTATATTGAAATAGATTTTCTTTCTTCTTATTTTGTTTTTGAGCCTTTGTGCATAATTGCCTTTGATTTGATGTGGGGTCTGTGCCAGGGGGATGGGTCCTGAGATCCCTCTCTGATTATTTCTCCTTGGGTCTTTGTTGATGAATCAGTATTTCTTAGTCCTTCCTTTCCTGGATTGGAGCACTATTTGGAAAGTTGAGTTCAGCAACAGAGTCCCTAGTCTGTGGATGGTCTTTCAGTGTCGCTGTAGATTGCCAGAACTTCATGAATTATGGAGAAAGAAGCAATATTAACAGCCAATGTACACAAAATACAACATTAAACTGGTTACTTAGATCCTCCTATGACTATTACAACTTCAATTGCCTCCTAAGATAGAAATGTAATATCTGCAACTCTCTTCCAAGAAACAATACTTAACCATCATCTATATCTGTAATAAAAGCCAACATCAGTTATTAACCTTGGCATTCACAGCAGTAATGGATGTACAGCAATAATGGTGAAGTCTCACATAGTATAAAGCAGGTGGGATTAAGAGATAGAAAGGCTGCAGATAATTGGGAGAAAAGAAAGTGTGAAATGCAGGTAGATGGAGGCTTATAATTGCAGAGTACGGACAGGGAGAAAGTAGAGAAGATGGAGTATGTGGTGGTTTAAACAAGAAGAGGAAGAAGCAGAGGTAATAACATAATGGAAGAGTGAGAGAACAATAGAATTTGGCTGATACCAGAAGGAAGGGTAGAAGGGGAGTCAGGAGACCATCCAAATGATAGACAGTACATCTCAAAAATAAACATACTCATCAAAAACCCAACCCACAGAAGTCATGGCAAGAAAAATGTTTACATTAAAGGAAATGCTAAAAATGAAGAGAAGAGAGGGAAAGGAAGAGAAAGAGAAATAAAATAAAGGTAGAAGGACACCTAAGAAAGAAACACAAAAGAAAACCCTCTCAATGAAAGATTGAGACAAATATTTCCACTGAGGTGGTCAACATAGGCTGTGGGATTAGAACTGAATGCCATTGTTTGCTGGAGTTATAACTGCAGCACCCAGATTCTGGATTAAAATACTCTCAGTGTGTCTGCTACTGGGTGTAAGACTGAGGGTTAGGTGGGTGAACTGGGTCTAATTAGGCCTCTGGTGTTTTGCTGGGTGGTGCCTGATTTGGAGAGGTTAACTAATCCCCCCATCAAGTGTCTGACTTTTGCCAGTCTCAACTGGAAATCAGATTTTGGAAATATTCCCTGAATTCTTGTTGTGGGATGTGGGTGCATTCCCTCAATGCCCATTGTCCACAAACACAGCCTTTCTGGAATTCCTGAGCTTACTCCCTGAGTCCGCTCCTGCCCGCCGGGTCAAATTGCCATCCCACTTCACCTGGTTTTGTGTGCCTCCAGACCTAAAAGGAGAACTAGCAGGTTTGTTATGCCTTTGTTTTTCATCTTAAGACTCTCTGGGCATAGTACTCTCTGTGTCTATTTTATGCTTGTTATTAGCACAGGTGCTAATCAATGATGTTCAGTCATCTGCCTCAATTTCCTGGAGCCTGAAACTGGTGATCAGCTGGATCACCTGCCTCTTGTCACAGCTGCCAGTCCTGGTTTTTGGAGTGGCCACTGGCCTGTGATTTCCCGGCTTCTGTCTCATCTGCTCACCTTGTTTTCCCAACTTCTAGCACTGATGCACACCTGGGTTGACACATTCTTGGCTCTGTTCCTAAAACCTGGAGCCCCATCTCCTCAAGATGGCCACTGACTCAAGTCTTCTCCTCCGACTTGGAACTGTGTCATTCCTTATGTGCCTGAGTGCCAAGGACTGGGAGCCCTTCTTGCCACAGGGTTCTCAGTGTCAGATTTGTCTTTTGTATTTTTGCTCTTTTAGCTCTTTCTGTGCTGAACTTGCTGCTCTGCACTGCTGCAGCAGTTCAAGAAAGGGCTTATGGCCATCAGCCACCTGAGACCAGTGTGGATGTTTCTTTGTTGTTTTGTTGTTGTTTCTTTTTCCTCTTGGTTAATGTATGTAGCCTAATCTCAGAGTCTCTAATATTCTTTGTCTAATGTTGGGTTTCAGTAAAGTTTGCCCTCCAGTGAAGTTTGTTCCCATCCCATACTGTATGTAGACTGTCATCATTTGGCTTTCCAAACACTAAATTAAATATGCTCCCTAAATATTCACAAAATTCAACTGTGAGTCACAGAAATCAAACTGTTTTTCATATGAGTGACAATGGTTGCTATTCCGTGATGAATATATGCAGAAGTGTGTTTATTTTAAAGCTAATAAAAATTCTCCCAAGGGATGCATGTTGGTATAGATAGGCACAGATATTACTATTATTATTAATAATAAAAACAACAGCAGCAGCAGCAGCAGCAGCAGCAGCAGCAGCAGCAGCTGACACCCAAGTGGTTTGTTTTAGGCACTTTTAAGAGCATAGCCTGTGGTTGTAAATCTAGGATTCAAAATCTGGAAATACGACTTTAGAGCCTTCTTTTAACCATGATAATTATTCTTCTATCTTAATAGATTTAGACATGGAAATAATACAGAGATACATAGCAAGAGACACAGATAAAGAAATCTATAAAATCACATACACATAAATGTATAGATACTTTTTAAAATTATGTACAATTTAGGCAAAGATTCACTAACATAAAACTATGAATTTTAGGTTAAAAAAATGAAAATTTCCTTGCCCACTCTTCACCCAAAAATATCAGCATGGAAGTGTAAGGACAGGATAAAACTAAAATCTTCCCTGTCCTGTCCTCTCTCTCTCTTTCTCTCTCTCTCTTTCCCTCCCTCCTTCACTTTCTTTTCTGATTGAAAACTCCTAGAAATCCTCTTGATCAATACTTTAGTCAGCTTTTGTTTCCTTTGTTTTTCTGGCCAGACCAACTTGAAAGAGGAAAAGTTTATTTAGCCTCACAGTTCCACAGGTTAAATCCATAGCTCTAGGCCCAAGATGAGGTGGAGCATCACAGAAGAATAGTACAGCAGAGGGAAGGGGTCTAGGACATGGCAACCAGGAAATAGAGAGAAAACTCCACTCTCCAGGGACAAAATATAAACCCCAAGCTGATGCCTGCAGGGAACCACGTTCTCCAGCCACACTCTACCACTCAGTTAATTCCTATCATAGGATTAATTCACTAATTGAGTTAAGACTCATAATTCTATAACTTCACCTCTAAACATTCTTACATTGCCTCAGAAATGAGGTTTTAGGGGGCTGGAGCGGGGGCTCAGCGGTTATGCAAAAGTCCAAGTACGTGAGTTCGAACCCCAGCACCAAGTACACAGCAGACTCAGAGCAATGAATGCCACAGGAAAAGCTAAATAGAAATTGTTTCTCACTTTCTCTCTCTCTCGCTGTCCCTCTCCCTTAAAAAAAAAAAAAAAAAAAAAAAAAGAAAGTAAGAAATGAGGTTTCAGGGAACACCTAACATATAAACCATAACAATCAATGTTTTTATATTTCCTTACGAGTGTTGGAATAAAGGAGGAGTCTGTACATGAGAGAGAACACACATGTGTGCTCTAACAACCCATGAAGTATGAGAAGTAGACAGCTAGCATCAGGATACTGCAAGTTACCTAGAGACTCTTAAGCTGCACGGGTGAGCATGCAATCAACATACAGAGTCCTGCAGAATAGCAACTGATCTCAGAATAATTGGTTTCATTTATTATCCTTTCTCTCTCCAGAGGCTCTTGGAGTTTATAGATGTGAACCTAATTCTTGAATACATTTTCCAAATACTGAATGCCTCAGTCTCTATGATGGTAATATAAGACAGTTCAAACCAATGGTAGTAATAATAACAATAACAATAGCACATGCCCTTTAGACTTGCCTTAAGGACTAGAGTCAGAAAAAAATTTTAAATACTTATTTTAAACTATAGTGCTTATTCTAAAGGTAATAAGTCTCTTTCTGACTTTGTCATATGAAGGAATTCCAAAGGGGCTAAACAGTGTCTTAAGTTGGTCCTAATGCCCTTCCTGGCCAAGGCCCAACAGTTCAGGCCAATTTTACTCTGCTAAAACCCACTTGAACTCAAATGAATCTGACCTATAATCAGTTCATGTGACAAACCTTAGAGGAGTAATTACATTTTATCAGGCAGTGACAATTTAAGTCAATGAAAGATCTTTTAGCAATAATTTGAAATCTGCTAGTCCAGTTGGAGGAATACCCTTAGGAGAAAGGTAATCTTTAAGTGGTTGAGAGCCCACGGAAAAGCATCTACACTGATTTCTAACATCCAAGGGATGTGCCAGCCTGACTTAGAAGGGTGACTGATCAGACTTTTTCTCAGCTATTAACTTGTTCTTTTTAAAAATCTCTTGTTTCTGATGATGGAAGTCAGGATCTCCTTCATGCTAGGGAAGCATTCTATTGCCCAGCTACCTCCCTAGCTCTCTCTCTTTACTTATTTATTCATTTTAATGCTGCTGATTGAACCCAGGGGCACTTAAACACTGAGCCACATCCTCAGACTTTTATTTTTAATTTTGAGACAGGGTCTTGCTAAGTTGCTTAGGGTTGCACTAAATTGCCAAAGCTATCCTCAAGTTTCCCATTCTCCTGCTTCACCTTCCCAAGCCTCTAGGATTACAGGCATACATCATCCCTTCCAGCTTCAACTCTTTCCTTTTTTGTTTGTTTGTTTTTAAATAGAGAGAAGGACAGAGAAAGAGAGGAAAAAGAGAAAGAAATAATCAATTTTATTTACTTTTTTCATCTGGCCTTGATTTCTTTGACAGTTGTTGTGTAGGTAGTGCTGGGGTTTGAACCTGGGTTCTTGTGCATGCTAGGCAAGCGTGCAAACTGCTGATCCACCACTCCAGCTCTCAACTCATTCCACATACACAACTGAGTGTCAGAAAAGCAAAGGCCACAAAAAAGAAAGAAAGAAAATTGATTCTCTTTCTATTAAAAGAACAAGTAACCGCATGGGGAAGGTGTAAGAGGCCTGAGGTTTTAATGAGAAATCGTATGGGGTATGTCCTGTGGTGATGGTCTGAATGGATAGGATCGCATCCCTGTCCCTCCTTGTGCTTCACCAAGCAGTGAATTCTGTCCCTCAAAGCGTTTTTTTTTTAAGTATTGATATAAAAATAAAAACCATAAATTCAACATGAAGACATATTAGCCACTAATTATTTAAGTGTATATTTGAATATTTTCAGTGCATATGTGATGTATTTTGTAAGATATATTACTTATACATATATTTACATTTTATTGCACATAAATTGTAAATCTTGCATTATTATATACTGGTTCATCATAATGTGTATTTTGTATTTATAAATTTATACATGTATATGCCATTAGTAAATGTGCATGAAAAATATAAAGCAAACATTAGAAAAATAGCTTTCCTGCTGGACCAATCATAAAATTGGAGTGAACTGGTAGAATAAGTCCATTGCATAAATTAGCACTGAAGCATTGTTTAGTTGTCATTGAAGAAGTTTATTCACCCAGAGCCTTTGAGGTTCATATACAGCTGTAACAAAGCTGAATTTCTGAACCCAATTTTCAAAAGGTTCTGATGGTCTTACTCTTTATGTGCCCGTACCTTTATTTGTAGTGTGGATGTAAATGAAAATGCCATGGGGAGAAAATCAAAGTTAAACTAACAGATTCCACCTTCCTTCCTCTCATCTGCAACCTTCTATGTTAGAGACGAGTAAACCTAATGGAGGATATGGTATTGTTCACGGCAAACCCGCAGGAAAAAGTGCATTTTTATTTGACTAACTGGTAAGATTCTCATCACAGTGAAGTTTAGACAAGTTTCGTGTGTGTGTGGCTGGCTGGCAGAAGCTTTGGGACAATCTTAATATAAATGAAATGGGCTTCTGTGGAAGATGTTATTGGAGAAAACCACTTCCTCAAAAAGTAATCTCACAATAAAACCTGTTTTAGAATATAAAGTAATTTTACACTAGAAATTCTGGAAATAAGTTTGAGAATAAAAAAAATCTGAATATTTTTGTTATATAAAGTCTGATGGAAAATTATGCATATATTTAAAATGCATATACATGTAAATATGCAAATATATATCATATGCATATGTATCATATGAAGACATACTCTCTTCTTCCTTTCTTTCTATAGGCAGATGTAGATACATAAGTATAGATATTCCTATGGTTCCTGGAGATCTCCAATAAAGGTGCATTTTGGAGAATAGCTAAATTATCATACAAGAGTTTTCTTCATGGTTCTTAATACTTTGCTGATGTGTGGTCACCTGCTTGGTCTAGTCCAGGGAAGATGTGGTTTTTACATACATCTTTCCTTTGTGCTTTGGCACTGGGTGTGAGTGGGGCATGGAGTCAGAGACAGTATATTACTGCCAAATGATAAACCAAAACTTAATTATCCTGGTATAGTTTGGATCTGGAAAGTTCCCCAAAGATCCACATGTCAAAGATCTGGTTGCCAATTCATGGCACTCCTGGGAGGCAGCAGAGCCTTTAGGAGGTGGGTCTAGTGGGAGGAAGTTGGGTCACTGAAAGCATCCCATCAATGTAATGGGATGGTAGACTCTTGGTTTTGCTTGTTTCCTGGCTGCCACAAGGTGAAGAGGGCCCCTCTGCCACATGCTTTCACCATGCCCCACTTTATACCCAAAGCAACGGGGCCAAATCATCCTGGACTGAAATCTCTAGATTAGTGAGCCAAAGGAACTTTTCCTCCTTTTAAGTTGATTGTCTCAGGTATTTTGTCATAGTGATGGATAGCTGATTAACACGCTCCTATACGGAATATCAAAATACATTCATTCTTTATATTATAAATAATGCTCTGGGTAATATATTTAGTCCAAAATTTTTATCCATGTATCTAGAATAGATATTTAAAAGTAAGCCTTATGGCCAAAACTTCTAAACTTATTTGTGTCCAAATCACATTTCTGAAAGTATATTTCAACTTACACAACCATCACCAATGTGTTGATGTATATATTTAACATTTGTGGTACTTTTAAGGAATAAAGTTATTTGACAACTCCAAGGAAAGAGATTTAGTTGTGGACTTTCCAAAGCATGGTAAGTTATAGGATAGATCTCACCCAGAGAACATGCCTGAGAGAAGTCTGATTCAAATGAAATGAAATAAAACACACATTTTTGACACCTGCTACACACTGTATGGGGTGCATGGGAAACAATATTTAATATAATCTTTCAACAATTCTAGCATATTAGTGCTTTGTGCCTATTACTGCTTCTTTGAAAATTGCCTCAGAGAGGTTAATTAAACTGTCATTGATTGAACAGCTTGTGTGGTATTGAGCTTCACAGTGGCACATGTCAAACAAGAAGCATAATTAAACAAACTATGAGCTAGCTCTTAAATTATACCATATAAAGAGCCAGTAATTCAGATGATCAGACCCCCACTGAGTATTCCCTTCTCTGCAGTCCCTCATTTTATGTTTAATTAAAACATGGAATAAAAAATCCCATTTCTCCATATTCATTATTCCTACAAAATCACTTGAGTCACATACAAGTGACGGCTCAATATTGATAATTTCTGTAAAACAATTCATCACCATCCCTTCCTTATATTTACTGTTGCTTAATAAACAGCAGATTACCATCTCTTGGCATGATGAAGCAAGCGTATGCAAAAAAAGAAAAGAATTTAGCAACATCTAATGAATGTCAAAGCCTAACAATTATTTATGTGCGCTCATTAAAAGCTGCTTCTTTTTACAATCAATCCATAATTTTTAAGCAATGGTAAATTGTATGTTTATAATTAAATAATAAATTTGGTTAAAAGTGAGCACTCATAAGAAAGTAGATGGAATTATCTGCCCTTAGAAATGAAAAACCAAACATCTATTGTGGAAACAGTCCCTTTTGTTACATACGATCACTTTGTGCCATTGGTTTCAAATCTTGGGTGTCTTGGAAATGAGGGAAATTTCCATTGTAGGTAATGGCTTTCAGAAGCAAAGGAGCAACAGCTAAATTAAGTCAATTAAAAGTTGGAGGCAGTTTCTCAGATAAGATATAGAATATAGTAATTAATAGCTACTGAAATGCTGCTGAAAAGTATTGCAGTTTATCTTAATCATGATATGATCTCTTTGTTCTCTGTGCACATGGACTTCATAACTTTTCTCTACTTTTAAGATTATGGCTTTATTGAGACACAATTCACATATCACACAACTCACTCATTTAAAGTAAAATTCAATAGATTTTAGTATATTCACAAAATTGTGTAAACACCAGTACAATATAATTCTAGAACATTTTCATCACCCCCCAAAAGAATCAGTATACGGATTAGCAGTCACTCCCTATTTCTCTTTCCCAGCTTTAGATGGCCCCATTTGTGTGTTTGGGGAAAGGAGGATGTTTTAGTAAGCAGTTTTGGGTAAACAAGAGGACTGAAAAGAACAGTTTTAAGAAGGAAAAGTGTATTTGTGGCTCATGGTTTCAGAGGTGTCAGTTCAAAGACACCCAACTCCATTTCTTAGGATGTGAGGTGAGGCAGACCCAGGAACAGTGCAGTGGAGGTAAGCAGCTCAAGACATGGCAATCAGGAAGCAGAATGAGTGACTTCCCTTACCGAGAATAAATACCAAAGGTACCTAACCCCTGGGCCACACTCTACCTACCTACCATTACCACCAGCTAATCCCTCTTAAGGGATGAATATGGAGATTAGATTAAGGCTCTCCTAACCCAATCATTTTGCCTCAGCTTTCTTGAATTTTCTTACACAGGAGCTTTCCAGAGACACCTCACATCTAACTATAACAAGGGTCCAGAATTATTTTCTGGAAAAAATAAACACTCAAAGTAGAAAGTTTGACAACCCTGTGCCAAACTTTAGAATATTAAATTCTCATTTCTTTTATCAATATTACTTAGTTTACAATCTGGATGCATTTCTTTTAGCATATTCTAAGAAATAAAGCCATCCTAACTACACAATACTAGTCAATAAGCTTAGTCTGCCAGAAAGAAAATCTAGTTTCTCTTAGTTCTTAAAGAAAATATTTCAGAATATGCAGAGGGAAGGGAGTAAGTTTTCCTTTAATATTCTAGCTGCCACATGCATACTAATGTCATAACACAACACTGCAAAGATATGAGAGACATGGAGAGAAGACCACATGGGCTATGCTAGAGCAGTCTGTAATCCTCTTCACTGTCCAGTCTCTCTTGACTGACCAGAGCACTAGGATATGTTTGAACTGAATCATACTTGTGCCTACTTCAGCCTTATCAGTCCAATGTCAAATGCAAATTTTAATCTTCCCTCCCAATGAGGACCTGTTTCTACACAAAATTTTCTTCTTATTTAGATAGGAGTGCAGCCAGTTAGGAGCAAAATGACTTATTACTAAGAGACCATTAGCCCATTAGCACAATGGACCTGGATCATTTTTTTAAAGTACAGGCATTTAACACAAGGCCTTGAACACTCTAAGAATGCACTGAACTACTACATTCCTAGTCCTTTTAATTTTTTTGTTTTGAGACAGGATCTCCCTAAGTTGCTCAGGCTGGCCTTGAACTTGTGATCCTCCTACCTCAGTCTCCTGAGAAGCTGGGATTATAGGCATGCAACATTAAGCCCAGTAGATCTGGCTCCTTATTTGTAGAAGACTGCTTTTAATTTGATAGACCCAAAGATGGTTTTCAATTTGCTTTTGTCATTGTGTGACTTTACATTGTTGAGTTGCTCCATTTCTATCCAAATATTAACCTGAAAGAGTGACATGCATAGCCCATGACACTGGGCCCTGATAATCTACTATCAAAGCATCATCATCAGAAGAGGAACTGTTCCTGAGAAAACAAAGACAATGCTATGCCAATGAGAAGTTGTATTACCTGAGCCTCCAATTAGCACTGAGCATTGAACAAACCAAATGTCCCATGAGTTTATTTGTTTAGCTAGCCGGATCTGTGCTTTCCTCTAAGTGCATTGATGGAGATCCATCATCTAAGACAGGCTTTCCACTTCTATCTGTCAGTGACCCTCACTGACACCCCTCTGCTTGTCTGCTCTCATACACACACACACACACACACACTCCCACACACACACACACACACACACACACACACAAACACACAGGAGAAGCTCTATTCCTGTGTTTCTGTTAATGACCTATTTTTCACTTTAATTCCCCAGGTCATGTTGCTGGAGTGCCCAGTGCACATGGAAAAAGCCAGGCTGTCAGAGAAGCAGAATATGGACACCTTATTTGAGACCAGAGGGCAAGTAGGGGGTAGTAGTTAGGCACAATTTAAAGTGGAGGAAGAGAGAGCTGGTGAGAGCTGAAGCTAACAGAAGAAATGTGGTTTAGCATACAGATTAGAATTTAAGTGTGTGTGTGTTTGCATGTTAGTGTGGGTGTGTGGCTGAGAGAGAGAGAGAAAGAGAGAAGGAGATGCACTGGATGAATCAAGAGAGGGAGGCTGGTCTTTGGACATCAGATGTGACCATTCTTGGAACCTACATACTTGGCTTTCAATTCTCAGAACCATAATATCTGAGAATAGGACAAAGCAGTCTATCTCAGGGTAACAGGGAGCCACAGAGAGCTAGGAACAAGACATTCTATCCTCACACTTAAGTTTTAAAAAGATTACACTGGGGTAAAAAAAAATGTGCTGGCAGTGAAAAAATATAAGTATTGGGAGGAAATAACTCTTAGGATAATACATGTAGCAATCACTTAGCAGGCATGTTTAAAATGCAGATTTCTTTGTCCTCCAGAGACTGTGGTTTGGTAGACTAAACAAAATTATCTCTAATGTAAAGCATGAGAGTGCCTGGAATGTTAAAGGCAAATGTGGAATCAAAAGTAGTTGTTCTGCTGCTGATGGCAATTCCTAGAGCAATGCTGAGAAAGGATCAACTAATTAGGATCTACGCAGTGGGGTCACATCAGAGAGTAGAAGCCCTTTGATGAAGCTCTGAACTCTGCATTCCAATTATCTAAGAGGGCCCACCCTGGACTGTGCCTTGGAATAACCTGAGGGTCTTTTAAAATATGATATTAAAGGAATTCAATTAGATCTTTGGGTGCAGAAATCAAGCATTGGAATTTGTATAAAGTTCCCCCAGGAAATTGGAATACGCACATACATTTGAGAAATGCTAGCCAAGTTACAAAATTTTGGTTTCACCTTCATCTACAGCATCTGTGAAAAATGTAAATATCTGTCCTTAACCCCAGATGTACCAAACCAAATTTCATGGTGGCTACTGTGGGGGTTGATCTCCATGCTTCTAAGCACTCCTGCTGCATTTACTATGTATAATAAACCATAAAGTACTGCCTTAGAGGGATGGACTGAATATAAGTAATACCTTAGTACCATGGTACCTGAAGGCAAGGGTTTCTGTTCATTCAGTCTTGAATGAATTACCTATAGCTCTTATCAGACTGCCTGATACATAAAGACCCTAAATATTTTCCCAATTGCTCTGTGTAATCTTACAATGGATTTCACACTTTTCAAATTTAGTAGGATACAAAAAAACACGTAAGTTCTAAAACCAAGCATGGCCTTTCATCTAAAAGCAAAAAGTTGTAAAGTTAATTTTGCTGAATGATTCTTTATTTTAGTTTTCCTTCATCCAAAGGACTCAGAGAGGAGGACATGTCCCAAAATAATATAGAGTACCCGCTGTCTCTTAGATACCGATGCTTGGCCCTCCTCTGAGGCACTTGCTCATATGATAGCCATAAAGTTGTAACAATTCTGAAGAGCGGAATTTTCTATCAGTTAAGTTTTTATTTGCATTTTCCCATGCAACACCTGTTGTATTTGTAACTTCTTTATTTTTTTTATTATTATTTGATGAACATAGTCTTACAATTTGGAGAGTTTCATCATCAAACAATCAAGAACAACAGTGTAATGACAGAACAAGCCAATGATGGTGCTAGACCATGGTTTCCCCCTTTGGCTTCCCCATGTTTCCATTATTCACTTTATTTAAGTCCCAACCAAGTTAATTGGACTTCTCGTGGAAGTCAGAGGTTGCCCTCGGATTAGATTCACCCATACTCTCTCCCTTTGGACACCTTGATATCCTTCCTATTCACTTCCCCCCTCCCTACTCCCCTCCCTACATCCCCCAGGAGTCTCAGCACAGTTCCCCATGATCATGTAAGAGTTCATACATGTTGAGGTAATTGTTAGCTTAGCCATCTAATGAACTGTTTCTGCTTGTATTCTAGCTTCCACAAATGAGAGAAAACATTTGGCCCTTGAGTCTCTGAGTTTGAGATATTTCACTTAGCAAAATTTTTTCCATCTCCATCCATTTGGCTGCAAATGTCATAATATCATTTTCTCTAATAGCTGAGTAGTATTCCATTGTACATATATATGTACCATAGTTTTTGGATCCATTCATCAAGTGAGGGGCATCTGGGTTGGTTCCATAATTTACCTATAGTAAATTGGGCTGCTATAAACATTGATGATGCTGGACTGCAAACTGGTTCAGCCACTCTGGAAAGCAGTGTGGAGACTCCTCAAAAAATTAGGGCTGGAGTCACCTTATGACCCAGCTATCCCACTTCTGGGTATCTTCCCCAAAGAGCTATAATTAGCTTACTACAGAGATACAGCTTGAACTTCTTCACTTTAAAGTAGAAATTCTCAATAGTCAAACAAGCAGAAACCCACTGCCTAGATAGAGGTTAATACTTTTGCGATCATTTTGACTTTCATTTCTTTTCCTGCTGGTGACAATGCATGAGTCTTTCCATTTCTTTGCAATCACACTTGGGCAATGATTAGACCACCTCCTACCCTGCAACTGTGAGCCACGGTTATCAGACTTCTTATTAAAGTCCACACTTTTTACTTTTTTTCCTTTTTTCATAAAAAAAAGCTAGTATGTTCTTCTTCAGTAAAATTTAATGATTCTCCATAGTCCTATTACTAATATCAAATAAATCAATGATTCACCCAGAGGGAAGAAAGGGTCCTTGCAAAATGGGAAATGGTAATCTCATTATATCCAAGATAGATTATTTGGGGCCTGTGAATATATATCTATATCAATATATATTGTTCAGAACTAAATCTGATAAATTTTGTCTTTTACATTTTATTTAATGATGCTTTTGAGAGTTTGATGATCCATTCTTTCATATTTTGCACAAAAACCAGAGCAACATAAAGGAGGAAAAAAGATTCGGATATAAAGGAAATGTTTTTAAAAAGCTTGATATATGGCTCTTGTTGAAATTTAACCACTTTAGAAGGCTTAGAGTTTATGATCTGATTTCTTACAAGCTTCTGCTCATTTCTTCTCAGCATATTTAATACCTGTGAAGGACAAATATTTTTTAAATTTGATCACAGGATTTACGAATTCATATTATAGTGCTTTATTCATACCTATAGTGGATAAAGAAACCAGAGCAAGAACCCAGGTACTCTGACTTTAGGCAACTTTACCCCGTGGCAAGATCAGGCACAGGGACCCTCACTCGGGACCCTCCAGGTAGGACAGGTGACTTGGGGCAGTAGCTCTAGATATCAAGATGTGTAAAGAGTCATTCAGGAGGCTGGGGCTTCCTTATCCCCTATGATAGAGTGACCACAGAGCTCCCTATGGTCCATGGCCAAGGAAACGTGGGCTTGTAGAAGGTGACACAGAGTCCACTGTTGAGCTTGGTGGCTTCTTAGAAGATCAGAAGATCAAGGAAGACAAACTCTGGAAAAAGTCTCTGTGAAGCACTTGGTCACATGTCCTTATCCTGCCACCACCTGTCCAGTCAGTAAGCAGTAAAACTGGGACCACTGCAGGCCCCTGGTTAGCCTCTGTGCACAAATGAAAGAGTGTCCCTCTTTCTCCTACACTCTGCTCCCCGCAATTCATCATCCCTTTGTCTTTGCTTCTTCTGCCTTCTCATCTCTCCCATTTTTTCCTAACATTATTCTAGTATTAGTGGAGGCTGCCAGCAAGCAGATGTCATGAGTTTGCCCAGAAGGAATAGCCTTTGGCCTGAAAACAATAGGTGAAGGTTGATAGTTCTCAGTCTCTTCATTGCTGCATTTCTGACATGTTCTCCAGCCGCTTGGGTACACGTATGCATTGCAAGTCAACGGGTTTATCAAATGACCAAAAGTTCTTTAGGAATTTTTGTATATTCTACATTCTCTACTTGGATTATCATTTTTTCTTATCTACTGGGCTAAGACTCTTCTAATTTGAGTACCAACCGAGGCATTATATCCAATAAGCAATTTATTATAGGGGTAAGCATTTTAACCAATATAAGCAATATTTTACTACCTCTTCTTCCAACCTATCATCCTAGCTTACTCTCCTCTATTAGGAAAGCCTCCTTTTTTTAATTTCTCTCTCTCTCCCTGCTTCTATGTCAAACTCTAGCTTCCTCAACTCTACTATAAAAGCCTCCTTTGTGTATTTCTCTCTGTCCCTGCTTCTATGTCAAACTCTGCATAGCTTCACCAGAGTGATCTCCACCCATGGCTCAGTCCCTGACTCTTTCTCTGCTCCATTCCAGTGCCAACTCAAGCTCTGTGCCTTCTGCTTCAGCTCTGCAGCCCATTGAGAAGAGAGGCATTTAGCACATGGCCATCCATGTAAGAAGATCTGTGCTCCAGCAGCGTGTACGTGTGCTGAAATGAGTCACAGAATGAATGCATGAAAGAAATATCCATGGATGGATCAATATTCCCAGTGAAGTGAGAACACAGGCATGCTAACAGTAGGTGAGAGCTAAGACAGAGAGCACATGCGAGTCAACGACAGAAGAGCTACCAGGCTTCACGGTGTCTGAATGCAATGCAGGGCTCTGAGTGAAAGCAAAACAATACAAGTAGAAAACCAGAACAAATCACAAAATCCTTTCTTTTTCCTTTCACTGCTCAAACAATGACAACTGGCTGTTGTCCACAGATTTCTACAAATATGCAGATTCCATCTGTCAGATTTCCCCTAAAATTCAAATGGCCGGATTTCCTTGGTGTATAAATTCAAAAACCTTGTACGAAACATCTGTCTTTCATTGATAGGAACAATGTTTTCCAAGAAATTTATAGAAGAATGATTTGATATTTTATTCTATAAGGATATTTGTTACAGTTGTATGCTGTTTAATGACTGAAATATATTCAGTCATTAAACAATGTTAGACAAATGCAATGTTAGACAATTTTATCACTGTGTGACCTTACACTGTGAACTTATACAAACCTAGATGATGTAGGTCAATCACCTGATAGTCTCTTGATACAATCGAGAGATGTGGTAGAGGCTGGAGCGTGGCTCGGTTACAGTGCTTGCCCAGCATGCGCAAGTATATGGGTTCAAACCCCAGCACACACACAATTAAGTGTCAGAGCAGTGAAAGCCATGTGAAAAACTCAATAAAAATTGATTCTCTCTCTCTCTCTCTCACTGTCCTTCTCTCTTTAAAAAAAAATAAAGAGATGTGGTAAGGGCTGAAGAGTTGGCTCAGCAGCACAGCATATGCCTGGCATGCATGAGGAACTGGGTTCCATTCCCAACACCACATACACAACTTAGTGGAGGGAAACAAAAACAGATGAAAAAATATGTTTTAATTAGCTTTGTCTTAAAAAAAAAGGAGCAATGAGGTAAACAGGAGCTTTATGAGACTGCTGTTCATAGGATGCAGCACTCTGTTTCCCTTTTTAATAAGTACAAGGGATTCACTCTATGCTAGTGTTACAAAGCATAACAGTGAATCCATAAACCAGGAACACGGGTTTGATAATGATGACTTCTCATAGCTCTCAGGTCTCACATACTGCACTTACATAGGACTGGCAGCACAGCGGGTATATTTACACCCACAGGACCCCAAACACGAGCACTGTGACAGCACAAGACACCCACAACCTCAGCTCCAATGTAATCTTGTGGGATCAGTGTGGCGTATGTAGCCTTTCATTATCCAAAGTGTCACTGTGCAGTGCCTGACTGCACTTGGTTGTCAAGAAGCTTATATTAAATAAAAAAATAAATTGAAAGCATTGGCCACAATGGGTGGACAAGAAGTTTCTTGTGTGAAACTGATAGAAGTGTCCGCGTGGATGAATCTGATATGCTTGACCTCCTGCTTCACCTGAGTGATTCATAATTACTTAGTCCTCAGTCAGTTGGCACAGAAGTGAGATAGACCAATGTTTGGGAGTAAATGTATTCACTAAGATATCAGCAAAAGGAAATGGAAATATTACAAGATAATAGAGAAGGAAGGAAGTGTGAGACTCTTCTTTCTTTGAAAAAACATACTGTGAATGAGTTTTCTAAAACATCATTTGCCAAGAACTAACCAGCATAAATGAGCACATTTTAGGTCTTTGGATCACTACTGTTGGTTGATTCCTTGATTGTGGCTGAAGGAAGACAGGGTTAGAATGCTCCCAGCTACCACGAGTGATTAAAGCTCAAGGACACTCAGATTGTTGAATCAGGAAGGGACTTTCTTGTCCTGAAGTCAGATACCATTCACCTTTTCTCCATCATTCTCAAGCACCACTGAGCAGGAACCCACGCAGCCCAAGCACTGTCCTACACCCGGAGGGCATATCATGGCAAAGGCCTCTCCCTCATGGCCCGTGGTCCAACTGATGTGTTTGGTGAATAGAATATTAAATTAGTCTGTAGTTCAGTATGTAAGAAAAGCAGAAACAGAAAGAATTAAAGTTTGAGTTTTATTGTATTTGTAAAACTGTAATGAATTCAGCATAGAATAGTTTAGTCTGGAATTGGTTTAAAAAGATGAATAAAAGCATAAACATGAGTTACAAACCAATAACATAACTCAAAAAGACATCAGAGGATACCTTTTCCCAAAGGTCACCATCATCCTTTAATATGGATTGTATTCCAAATTACACTTAACTCAAGTCCTGTTGGCCTTTAGAATAAGGTCAGCATTCAGGAGTGCTTGGCTTACTGAAAAGAACCTGAAATGGTGGCCAGGAAGTTTGGTTACAATGGCCAGGACTCTTAGTCACGTGGCTTTGGATGAAGCACTAACCTTCTGCTCCACCTCTGGGGACTATGGGCCTTAACAACAAAAGACTCAGTGTTTCTGGGCTTTGCAGATGAATGCCGAAGATCCACAACCTCCCTCTCCCCACACCAAGTTAGCTCGAGTGTAGTTAAGATCTGCAGCTCCCATCAATGCTCCCTTCAGTCATGGATTAGCATGGGACTTCATAATGCTTGTGCGAATGATGAATATGTGGGGAATTATAAAACTTTCTGAAGAATACAATGAGCACCTGTGTCCACAGCCCCTGCCAAAGGCCAGCCTGCCTTAGGTAGCCGTCTGTTGCGTTCTCCAACCTGACACAGTGGGATGTGTTCAACTTCTTTGCCCAACCTCCCTCATTCCCTCATGAGACTGATGCTCTGCAAGATTATCTTTGCCTTGTTCATCTCAGTACCCCCACCACTCTGTCGAAGAACCACCTCCAGCATGGCCGCCTGTCTTACTGCACCCTACTCTCATCAAGGATGATTCTCCAGCCTCCACTCTGCAGACCTTGGGATCGCTCAACCTCCAGCATCTCTGTCTTCTAATGGCTTAGGGAATTTTACCTCCTTGTGGCTTTGCAAACTTCAAGTTCATTGCTGGTTAAATTAGCTATCACATGTGTGCTTTACGTCCCAATTAGTATTATTCTTCTGCACGGAGGAATGGTTCCTTAAAGCCTGCTTTGTCATCCACAACATTTGTAGCACAATGTCATGCTAATGAAACATAAAAATGTACAAAAATATTGTGGACTGCTGTGGTACTCCTGGAAATGTGAGAAGACTTGTAATTATTTTTCATTATCTTTTCCCTGTGATTTATATCATCTTTGACAGTTCTATTTACACATGACACTTTATTTACCATGATGAAGAAAGTAAAATAATTTCAGACTAAAAAAATGTCGAACAAACTCATCTTTCAATGAAATAAGGATTGTACTGATGCCACCTACTCCTCCTCCCAAAAGTCTGTTAAATTATTCTTTCTTTCTTTTATTAAAAGCGTTACTTTAAACTATTGGCTTCTGAAACAGGTTTCACTCCATAAATGATACTCAGTAATTCATTCACTTATTTGAAAAAAGAACATTGATTCTCCTTATCTTCCTATCAATTAGGATATTTCATAGGAAAACTTCATTTATTTCACCTAAAACTATTCTTGCATATGCATGAACCCAGTGTGCTGACCTAAGGTGGATAAACTTTTCAAAGTAGAAAGCAGCCAGGAAATAGCTTTGCTGAAAAAAATAAAAGAAAGAGAATCTTTTGTTTTGTTTTGTTTTGTTAATTTGTATTCGATAAACATGGTCTTATGACTAGGAGCGATTCATCGTCAAATAATCAAGAACAAAAGTGTAATGACAGAACAAGCCAATATCGGTGCCAGACCATGGTTCCCCCACTTTGGGTTCCCCATGGTTCCATGTTTCACTTTACTTAATACCCAAGTTAATTAGACTTCTCTTGGAAGTTGGAGGTTCCTCTCTGATTAGATTCCCCCATACTACCTCCCTCTGGTCACCTTGATGTCTTTCCTATTCCCTTCCCCCCATTTCCCCCTCCCTATGTCCACTAGGAATCTTAGCACAGTTCCCCATGATCATGTAAGAATTCATACATGCTGAGGTGATTGTTAGGTTAACCATCTAACGTACTGATTATGCTTCCACAAATGAGAGAAAACATTCAGCCCTTGAGTTTCTGAGTTTGAGATACTTCACTTAGCAAAATTTCTTCCATCTCCATCCATTTGGCTGCAAATGCCATAATATCGTCTTTTCTAACAGCCATAGTATTCCATCGTATATATATATATATATATATACCATAGTTTTTGGATCCACTCATCAAGTGAGGGGCATCTGGGTTGGTTCCATAATTTAGCTATAGTAAATTGAGCTGCTATAAACATTGATGAAGCTGTATCTCTATAGTAAGCCAAGTCTAGCTATTTTGAGAAGATACCCAGGAGTGGGATAGCTAGGTCCTTAGGCGGTTCCAGCCCTAATTTTTTGAGGAGTCTCCACACTGCTTTCCAGAGTGGCTGTACCAGTTTGCAGTCCCACCAGCAATGTAGCAGTGTTTCCAGAGAGAACCTTTTGAATTGCACTCCATCTGGATCTTTAAAGCTGCACTGCATGTTTTTCCATGTCAGAAAGTGAGAATGACCTGAAAACAAGGGGAAACTGTGTTCATCTGTTCAAGAGGAGGAAGAACTGCTGAACACTCTATTGCAATCATCATTTTGTTAGTTGTACAAGAATAATGCATTATTTCTCTTATGTAAGAGAATTAGCTTCTGTAAATAGAGTAATTATCCTTGTCAGAAGCAAATCAATTTCCATAGGTCTCCTTTAGAGACCATTTTAATAATGCAGTTTGGCTGAGCATTCCAGAGGCAAATTAATTAAACAAGAATATATATAAGTATCTGGTTCAGAGTGATCATCATCATTATGACCACTAGCAATATGAGTATAACACTTTTTTTAAGACAGAGAAGGACAGTGAGAGAGAGAGGAAGAATCAATTTTATTTAGTTTTTCATGTGATTTGCATTGCTCTGACACTCTGTTGTGTATGTGGTGCTGGCTTGAACCTGCGTCCCAGCACATGCCAGGTTAATGCCATAATCGATGAGCCACCACCCCAGCCCTATCATACTTTTTAAATGCACGGTGAAAAAAAGAAACTTAACTTTAAAGAGAGAGAGAGAGAGAGAACATAGTATGTGTCATTGTACCTATGTAAAATTCTGGAGAGGGCAAAATTATTTATCCTAAGAAAGTACAGATCAGTAATTTCTAGGACTGATGAAAGGGAAGGAATGAGGAAATGCAAATAAGCTTAAGAAATTTTTCTTTTTGAAAGAGAGAGGGATAGTGAGAGAGACAGAGAAAGAGAGAAACAACTTTATTGAGTTTTTCACATGGCCTTCGTTGCTCCAACACTTAGTTGTGTACATGGTGCTGGGGTTTGAACCCAGGTCCTCATGCTTGCCAGGCAAGCGCCGAAATCACTGAGCCACCGCTCCAGCCCCAGCTTAAGAAACTTTTGAAACGGTGGATATACTCATTGCCTTGATTGTAGACATGATATGCAGTTTTCCACATAAGCTAAATCTACAATCATGCACAAAACACGTGCATAACTGTCTCATATCCAATTGTACTTCAACAAAGCTCTAGAACACTGTTCTTAAATCATCTTCATCAGTACTACATAAGGTTATCCGGTCAACTTTTACTGCATGATCCTAATCAGCTGCCCTAACTGTCCTCAGTGTCCAGTCCACAGGGATTTCGTACCTGACTGAAGTTCTGGTCTCTCGGAGGCCGCATCTTCCTTCTTCTTAAACTTCAGCGTCCTCAGGTAGCACCCGCATTATATTCAACACAGCAACATATTCAGAACCTGAAATGCATTGTCTCTCTCTCCCAGATACTCATACACACCTTATTTATTTGAACACACATCAGCTTGGTCAAGCAGAGAAGAAAATGGTGTAGTTACAGCTAGCCAGGCAGGCAGCAGGACAGAGGGAATGTGGGTGGAGATGAAGCATCACACTCAAAAGGAAAGCATTCTCAAGATCAATCCTGTTCCCAACTTTTTGATGGATTCCATCACTCATCCACTTATTTATTCATGAAATAAATTTTTTGAACATCTACTATGGGCAAGGCATGGAGCTTAATCGAGAGAACAGAGAAAAAATTATTTCCCAGTCCTTAGAGTCTCACAGAACAAATGGGATACTTCTGTGTTATAGGATTTATTACAAAAGACCAGCAAAACTCATAGCCTTACACAACGCGACTCTGTGCTTTTTCATTCAGGTGCACACTTGTACATTTGCTGTGCCTGTGTATATAAAAGGGAGGTGATACTGCTACATATGTTTAAGACATAGAAAATAATTATATTCTAAAAAGATTTCTGGAATAAGAGGAGCAAGTAATTCTTTTTTAGAGAAATCATGGAAGACTTTTAGGAAGAGGTCATATTAAATCTGGGTCTGAAATACTGAAAATTTTAGTGATGCTATCATTCAGTTATATTTGTACATCAGTAGTATTTTCCTTCCTCAGACTAGTAAAGCTTCTAAATATTGGACTTTCCCATCATTATCCATATCACACATAAAGGAAATGGTATCACACAATTATTTGATATTGTTTTGAGTTTCTTTATTCACAGAATTTTTGGGGAAAAGTTACCAGAAAGCCTGGCTGATGTTTGGGAAATGGAAAAAAGGAAAAATAAGAATCTCTTTTTTCAACCAGCATATTGCTTCCTATTTTAGGTGGCGATTTTTGTTCTGGGCAAAGCAGGACCTGCAATAACATCAAGAAATAAAAATCAGAGCTAAGCAGAGCAGGGCCTGAAATAACATCAAGAAATAAGGATCAGAAATAGGAGTGCTCCTTTTTTTATGTAGGTTTGTTCTATGCAGCCTGGTCTTTTTCTCATATAGCTAGAGAATGTTAAAACAGCAATTCCACGACTTGGCTAACCAAGTATAAAAAGCCCGTTCTTTGGGCACACCTGCAGAAACATGATAGTACTCCAAGCTTCTTCCCAAAGACTCTAATTAGGTGGAATCCACTGTGAAGAGAAGAAACCAAAAACAATCTCAAAAATCTAATGACATCCTCGATGCTTCAGAATATCTGGAGTTGCCAGTTTGGGGCATTTTGATGTGGATATGAAGACCTTTATTCACACTACTTAGAGCAAAGAAGAGTTACTCTCCTCTTTGTCATTGCTGAAAGTTTTCCTAAGGGCAGGATGTGAAACCCTTTCCTTTTTCCTTCTCCACACTGGTGACTCTTACATTTTGTTCTAATATATAATGCTGAGAAGGATTTGCTGATTTTATTTTATCTTTTCCTCCTGCTCCGGCTGCTGTGGGCAAAAGCAGCCTGACATTGATCTCATCCGGAGATGCCCTGTCCTGTGGCTGCTAATCAGCACGGAACTGTCAGTTTAAACTCCCTGAGAAGCTCCCTGTCTCAGGGGTTGCCTGTGAGAAATGGCAGCAGGAAGCAAAGAGCTCAGGAAAGGGGCAGAGTGTTGTCCAGATGCATCAGGGCGCCTTTTCCCAAGTCAAATCTCCCCTCGGGTGGCCTGGCAGGTTTCCCTGGGTTCGGTAGTGTTATTCACTAAGAGTCCCCTTGGTTAGAACTCGGTTTCCATTGCTTTTCCGGATTAAACCAAGGGCAGGGGGATAAGGGTGGGTAATTGGGGGGGAGTCTTGGGAGTAAATTTAATTTTCAGAATTTATATATATTATATTATTTCATTAGAAGCTTGTTTGATTATTCAACAAATAAATTTCTGAATTTAAAAAAAATATATAAAAAGGGTGAGCCCCATCCGCTCTTTGTCTCTGCCCCTTTCTCCCATTCTGGGGGAGATCTGCTCTTTTCCCTTTGCTTTGCTATCCAATATTTTCTTTAAATAAAGTCTGTGTACTCTGAAAAAAAAAGAAAAGCAAAAAATAAAAATAAAGCTATAGTGTAATCTAGAAAGAGTGTACATTGCAGTAATACTAAAGGACAAAAAAAAAACCCATACAAATATGGCTTAGCACCCCACTGTCTGTTACTAGTCTCTGTTTTTAAAATGTGTTTGTTTCTTTTTTTTTTTAGAGAGAGAGAGAAAGGGGATCAACTTTATTCAGTTTTTCCTCTGGCCAGTTTCTTCAACACTAGCTGTGTACGTGGTGCTGGGGTTCGAACCCGGGTCTTCACGCGTGCCAGGCAAGTGCTGTAAATGCTGAGCCGCTGCTCCAGCTCCAGTTACTAATCTCTTTAAAACAAATAATTCAGTTACATATTTTTAAACTAAATGCAACCCTATATTAGACACTGTATGAAATTCACGTAGTCCCTCTTTCTCTGGGCAAGCTTAAGGTGTACTGAGGGAAGTAAGTAGATTCGACCATAATTAATTCAGCATTGTGACTTGGGTCGAGCACCATTTAATCTGATTGATTCAGTGGACTGAGCTCACACAGAATATACCTCCTTTTTCTTCAAATAATAGAAATGCTACGAAATACTTTTTTACATATAAGAAACCCACTTTGATTTTTCCAGCTCCATGTACTAGTGCTTTTTTTCTTTAACTGATGTATAAAAATAAAAATTATGCATATTAATAAGGTACCGTATTATACTTTGATGCACATATGCATTGCATTATGCTTACATATATTTACCTCCTCAAACATTTATCATTTCTTTATTGTGAGACTTTCAAAATTCTGTCTTCTAGCTTTGAAATGTGCAGTAAATTATTATTATCTGTAGTCCTCTACTATGCAACAGGGAAAAGTTGATCAATGATACTGAGTTATAGATGTGTCAGAGAAAAAAGTTCTAGCAAATATTTTATTATTTTTTGCAGCACTGATGATTGAGCCCAGGGATCCTCTACCCCTACGCTACACACCCATATATAATATTTTAATATTAAATTTAATATGATTATTATTTTTTATTTTGAGACATAATCTCACTAATTTGCCAATGGTGGCCTCAAATTTGCAATCCTCCTTCTTCAGCCTCTCAAGCATCAGTGATCACAGTGTGTGTCCCCATGCCCAATTCTGTGAAATATTACAAATAGTCAAATTAAGTTCCTAGGATGTACTCAGAAGCATGGGTTTTGGGGAAATACCTTCATATGAGTCTTATTGTAGGTGTGCAAATTGGTATAACCGTTATGAAAACAACATGAAAAGACATAATGAAACTAAAAATAAATTTAACTTTTGTTTCCAGAGTCTTCCAGAAGTCACTCTTAAGATACCTACCAACAATACAAGATACGTTCATGGAAGTCATTACGCAACTGGGAACAACATAAACAGTCATATGTGTCCTACATGAGTTTGGTTAAATAAACTGTGTTACATCCACCTACTATTTATGGGCTGATTTCCAGGATGTAGTGCTAAGTAAAAAACAATGTGGAAAAGGGAATAAAATATGTTATTACGTAAGAGAATATGAAGAGTAAGAATATGTGTTGAACCCATTAAGAATTACTATAAAAATAAACCATACACTAACAAGGTTTGTTTTACTCAGCTTTTTCATTGCTGTGACCCAAAGACCTGACAAGAACAGCACAGAAGAGAAAAGTTTGTTTGGGGCTCACAGTTTCAGACATTCAGTCTATAGATGGTTAACACACAGCTCTGGGTCAAAGGTGAGACAGAACCGCAGGCTGGAAGGCAGAGGAAAACAACTCAGGATATGACAGACAGCAAGCAGAGAGCCATCTTTGCTTAACAAGGAGGAAACATCAGCCACAAAGGCACACCCTAGAAACCCACCTTCTCCAATTACACCCTACCTGGTTAAAGTCACCACCCAGGTAATCCATTCAAGTCAATCAATATACCGGTTAGGTTGATGCTCTCCTAATCCAATAATTTCACCTCTAAGCATTCTTTCAGTGTCCTACACCTGGGCTTTTGGGGACACCTCAAATCTAAAACCAATGAAGAGTGGGTGCTAATGGAGATGAGGTGTTTAGGGTGGAGGAAGAGCCCTTGGAAGGTTATATGTTTCTGCAATAATTTTGAAGCAGGATATCAAGTTAATGTTTACACATTCTAAAATATTTTTAAAAAGCCATTAAGCATTAAGAAAGAAAAACAAAACCTGAAATGAAATTCAAACAAAAGGGAATGATATAACTACTTTTCAATATAACTTATCTGAAAACAAGGAGGTTTAATTTTAAGTAGCTTTTGAATGCAACACTGTCTACTTTCAGAAGAAAGGGAATTAATTGGGGCAAATAGTGAACTCTTGTTAGGTTTCTTTTTCCAGTGATTAGCAGATTTGAAACTATCTTTTGTGTATGATTAAAAAAAAAACTACATTGAATATAACAGAAATTATATCTCCCTCTATTAAAGGGCAAACATAGCATGTACCCTGTGAGGTCAGGTCTGTGAATTGACTTTGTATTAAAGTGTCAATCCAAGTTATTTATTTTTTTTAGAAAGAGAGAAACAATTTTATTGAGTTTTTCACATGACCTTAGTTGCTCCAACACTTAGTTGTGTACGTGGTGCTGGGGTTTGAACCCAGGTCCTCGTGCTTGCCAGGCAAGCGCCGAAACCGCTGAGGCACCACTCCAGCCCCTCAATCTGTTTTAGATAGTCACAGGTAAGGGTATGGAGATCCTAAAATATTTTATATCTGTCCATCTGTTAATGCTTCCGAGCTCCACTGAGCCTAGAAGCAGTGGTATTCCTTTAGCTATGAGCTCACCAAAAGCTCACTTCTCTCCATAAAAAGGAATTGGAGCTCTCTGTGGAAGTGACTTGTTTCAGATCCGTGACAAGGAAACTTCAATGCACAAAAATCTTGTAGGTCAGAATAAGGGACACCTCATCCCTCACTGGATGAGCGAATTCAAAAACTGTGGTACAGATATACCATGGAGTACTACTCAGCAATTAGAAACAATGATATTGCAGCCTTTGAGGGTAAATGGATGGCTATGGAAGAAATCATGCTGAGTGAAATCAGCATAACCCAGAGAACCAAGGGTCAAATGACTTTACTCATCTGGGGAGGCTAGAGCTAGACCCAGACCCTAGCCCTTGAGATAGGAGGTCTATTATCATCTTTTAAAAATGGATATGATGTAATGTCATACAACCTAAGGCATTTGTAGAAATGTATTGGGAAAGGGAGGGGAGGGATAAGGGTGGGTAATTGGGGGGGGCTCTTGGGGGTAAATCTAATTTTCAGAATTTATATATATATTATATTATTTCATTAGAAGTTTATTTGATTATTCAACAAATAAATTTCTGAATTAAAAAATGTAAAAAAAAGAATAAGTGGCATCTCAAGAGTAATGGGGACAGATTAGAAGAAAAGGAGCCATTGTAAAAGCTCTCAGTGGCCAAACATGGAAAATTTCATCATTGAAGCAAATAAATATTGCAACAGAGTATAACCTATTCAATGACTTGAAATTTTATGTGAAATTTTTACACATAAACACATAAATAAGTGAAATTAGTAAATGTGACAGAAATAAGTCTTTTACTTACAAGAGACTACTACTATATATGTACAAAAAATGAAGCAGAAAAAGTATCTTCACAACCATCTTATCTGTAATAGCTTTAAATAAAGGGTGTATTAAAAATAATAAAGGTTAATAGGAAACAGTATGTTTACACACTCTCAAAGTATTTTCATGCATCTTTGATACAAGTTTGGTGGAAATTGGGACTTTTGTGTCCCACGGAATCAAAGTATGAGAACCAGTGGATCCCCAGACAAGTGAAGCAGACAGATTTTATTTAACATACAGGGAAACAGACTTTTCTAAGGAGAAGGAGACTTTAGACCTGAGAGTTCAGAGGGGTGCAAATCATCTTTCTCATAGCTCTCAAAATTTCCCACTTTCATTAACCACTGTCTTCCCTCCCTCATTTCTAGGAGCACAAGTATGGAAAGTTCTGATGTGATTGTCTTCTGCCTGTGACCATTAGTGTAAAAATCAGAAACATGGGTATCAACTCAGGTGCAGTTGTAAATTCACCAAGTGTTCAGGTGTGGATGTTTTTTACTGGGTTCTGCTGCTCCCTGGCCAAATCCACTTGCCACCACAGTGAAGGTGGACAGAGGAAGTGACCAACGGGGAGGGGAAATGACCCCCAGGGAAAATGGTGGTTGACCCAGCATGGGCAGTGGCTTTATAGCCCAGGGGTAGAGGAAGGAAGTTGACGGACATAGCCTTTTGGCGATTGGCTGGTGGATCCATCAATCATCAAGTGTTTGCGAGGAGCCATTGGAGCTTGTCTCTCAGCGTCTGATTGGTTGTTCCTTTCTGGTGCAGGCTGCCTGATGCCCTGACCCCAGCCACCTGGAATCACCTAACAATTAGCACTTTTATCCACAGAGGTGATATCTGTGTCTATTAGCAGAGGGAGGGGAAGTAGGGCTGATTCATATATCTGGCTATTTGGAAAGCAGAGATTTTTGTGCCCTCAGCCAACTTCCTCCTTTTCAATCCATGTCTTTTTACCTACACTGACTGGCCTTTTTTGCCCTACCTCAACTTGACAGAAGAGCATCCTGGCAAACACCATCGTATCCAGGAAACACAGTCTATACTACCAGGGACTGATGCACACTGACATCCTGGGCCTCCTGGTCACCTTCACCAGGAAGAAACAGTGTCACTTTTCTGCAAATACTACCAAAGTGACTTATATATCTAGGGTGTGAGACTTACTTTAGCAGGGAATTCCTACCAAAAATATGTAGACAATTTCAATCTTGATATTCAAAAAAATCCAAAGATATTCTAAAATATTTTCAAAATATTAAAATCATGAAAACAATGAGCTACTTGTTTGAGTACAAGTAGAAATTAGATTTAATATGATTAAGAAGAGACGGCAAGAGGTGAAGGAAGAGCATAAATTATGTTCATTCAAATGTCTAATCAGCAAAATTGAAAACAGATGGAAAAAATAGGGTATGAAGAGTTTTGCTAGCTTGTCTTTATTTTGTTACCCTTGGACATTTGAACATCTTTATTTGAAATTGTTAAAGTAATAACAAATAAGTTGCTTAATCTAATTTTCAGAATATATATATATATATATATATATATTATATAATTTCATTAGAAGCTTGTTTGATTGTTCAACAAATAAATTTCTGAATTAAAAAAATAAAAATTAAAAAAGATAACCAGGTAATTATTTGATTTCTAAAATGGAAAGTTTAATGAAATAAACCACATAAGTTTTAGTTTCAAGCGGCTTACTGAAGAAAAGGTAGGATATAGGGAATTTTCTAATATCATCTTCTGATTAGATAATGGAGTTCAGGTTAACCTAAGGATTCTGAAATTGCCAGATTACCATAAACTAACTTGTGATCACCAGACTGATGTCATCACCAAATGCCTTCTTACACCCACCCTTCAACAAATTCCTTAGCCAGGAACTCCCAAAGCACATCTCTCTCTTGAGATATACCACATTCTGCCATGGATATGAATGTGCATAAACTTTCCTAAATAATTCTTCCTCTGTCTGGCTGACCCTTGTGTGATGATGTCCTTCTCTACCACATAAGCCAAGGATTCCATTTATATAGTCAAGGTACCCACACTTCCTAGAACTTTTTGGACCTCCTCTGATGACAACTCTTGCTCTGCTTCACGTGTCATTCATTCTGAAATACACCTCATGGAGAAGCCCCTGCCTGGGACATTGCTATTCCCAAGTGTGTGAGAAATTAGACTGAGCAGAACAACGGTGACTGCCAGAGGTTCATCTGTGCAGTGTCCCCCGCCACCTCTGTCTCGTTCCATTAGACTCAGTAAGACATACATGACATCACTGAGGCAAGGAAGTAGAAGCCACTTTTAGGGAAGAGCAGTAATAATTGAAAATATATATTGCCAGACTGTTGATTTTAAGTGCTAAAATATACAAATACATAAAGTTGAAGATTGTAAATTAGGGAGAACAAATGGTTACAGAGGAAGATGAAAAAATCAAGCATTCTTAAAATATTATTGATAATATTTTGCTAATGATGTGTTTCCATTCCCTTTTTTCACATACACATTTTCACTCACACTTACACATGCATATTTGCAAGAGGTTATACTGTATAGTGAAATTTATATCTAGCTTTCTGTGGCTGGGCATGATGGTGCATCCCTGTAATCCCCGCAGCTCCAGAAGCTGGGGCAGGAGGATCCCAACTTCAAAGCCAATATTAACAACTTCATGAGGCCCCAAACAACTTAGCAAGACCTTGTGTCAATATAAAAAATAAAACAAAGTGAAGTGGCTCAGTGGTTGAACCCCCAGGTTCAATATTTCATGTAAAAAAAAAAGAAAATTATATTTGTAAAAAATTCCCCAGGGGACTGCAGCAGTGGCTTAGCAGTTTAGCAGTTGGAGTGGTTGTTTGGCATACACAAGGACTCAGATTCAAATCTTAGCACCACATACAAAACTAAGTATTGGAAATAAATAAATAAATACGAATAAATAAAATTGATTCTCTCTCTCTCTCTCTCTCTCTCTCATGCACTGTCTCTCTCTCTCTCTTAGGAAAAAAATTCTCCAGGGCATCAAACAATTTATAAATACAGTTTTAAATGGGTACATAATCACCTGCCAAAATGACAAGACACTTCTCATTCAAACTTTCAAATATCCTTTTTAAATTAAAACTTTCTAAATGCCCCATCTAATTCCAATTTTCCTTGTTAAAAAATGCCAGACTGAATTATTTTTATTTACAATATTTCTATTTATTATTTTTTTCAGTTGGATTTTAAAAGTGGACCTACTTAATGAACCTTTCAAAACTTTTGAAAGGGGGGACTGAAGCGGTGGCTCAGTAGTTACAGTGCTTGCCTGGCATGTGCAAGGATGTGAGTTCAGCCCCAGCATCATGTACACAATGAAGTATTGGGAGCAACCAAAGCCATGTGAAAAACTAAATAAAATTGATTATCTCTCTCTCTCTCTTACTGTTCTTCTCTCTCTTAAAAATGACTATGAAAAGGCTTTTAATACACATTATCAAATTGCTTCCTGCAAAAATATCTGCCCAATGTATTTTACTTCTGTTTGCCTAACTTACGATGTCATTCATTGTCCTGAGGCTAAATATGCTTCAATTCTACAGCTCTTCCTTATTGAAATTCCAATGATCTCTGAAATACACCAGCAGTAGGGAGATGCAATTTATAGAAGAACTAGCACTTGTCCTCTTAAATGGACTTGAGCTTTTATTTCAGTTTTTCCAGTAAATTACAAATATTATGGCTTCAGAAAACTTTTTCTTTTTTGCCCTAAAATACCAGTTCGGGATTTGGTACAATGTAATACTCTGTGCTTCATGACCTTGAATAACAAGAGCTATGTATAAAAATATCGTGTGAATTCCAAAGTCCATTAACATGTTTAACGAATCTAGTGGTGGAACAATGGTAAAGAGCGTGCTTCATTACCTCTGACTATGCAAGAGAGACCCAGAGGCTTCTAGGACTGAGTCTTTCCCTGCAGCCACCTGTGAATCTAGCAGCAGAGAAGGACAAAAGAAAACAAGAGTATATGATCCCCTTCTCCCAGGTCTTCCAGCTGCCCTAGCACTCACCTTCCTGCTGAGAATATTGATCTCATTCATAAAAAAATAATAATAATAACATTTGAATCATAAAGGCCTTGCATACTGCCATTCAGTGCAAGGAAGGATTTTCTTCCTTAGACTAATTGGTCAAGATAAGAAAAAGCAGTTCTTATCAGATGCAGTGGGCAGATCATTAGCTCTCAAATCAGGCACCTGAAGGACACATATTTGATTCATTAAATTATTTGCGTACAGCTGTTTCCAGAAATCTTGCTCTTCAAAACAACTACACAAAAAGTTCAAATTTGATGAGCCAGGTATGCCCAGAGGACCTCATCAAAAAGTATAGTTTTTCTTTTTTTCGATGCCCTTGGTTATTGCTCTCACTGGGAGTTGAGGCTACCTACAGCAATACTCATCTAGGGGGATGTAAGCTGTGTGACTGCTTCTATAGAATAATCTTGTTATGCCCAAGTCTCAAGTCCCCAAAGACCACCAAGGAGCCGAATCCGATGCAAATACATTATTGTCTTTTTATTGCAAGCTCGAGCTTGGGCTCTCTCCAATGCAGCAGATTGAGAGGGAGAGAGCCCCGACCCCTAGTACAGCGATACTTTTATAGGGTTTCACGGAGAAGCTGGAAATTCAAACAAAGCTGAGTACACGATTGGTTGATCTTCTAACATATATGATATATTTCTATCAGCCATGTTACCCTTTGTCTTGGACTTCTACCATATATAGTTTGGTATGTTAGGAATTGGCTCGTCAGCTCCTGATTGGCTATTTATTTGCTAAGGGTCGGTTCATCTGGCGGTATGAAACGTGGTTCGTTGTTCTTTGTTCTTAGTAAACGGGAATTTAGGGCTCCTTCAAATACTATTCAAAAATGAGGCCTCTAATGACTACAACACGGTTAAGTTGCTGTGCACTTTCTTTCAGCAGCGGTTCCGATCTTGCCCCTGCTCTGCCCCATCTCGCACTCTCCTGTTCTCTCTCACACTCCCTCCTCGCACCCGCTTGCTCCCTAAGGCTTGCTCAAGCCACCGCTTTGCACTCACTCTCAATCTCTTGAAGATTTGTTCTAGATTCTCAGTGATCTTTGTCAGTGACTAGACAATGACACATTATTGACAGTCAATCACTTCTCCAGTTAAGGAAATATATATTTAATCCATTTATCATATATTTACCCATAATTGTAGCCAAGGAAAATAGCCTGATTTTGAGTCTCTGTACCAGATCTACTTTATTTGTATTCAATAATTATGAACTTCCTGTTTTCCTCCTCTTCTCACACTTGTTTCAGTTTTCTGAAGTGCATTTCTCCTGTGTTTTTGGTCTGTACAATTTCCTCCTGTGTCTCATAATCAAGATAGACATATCTAATCGACCAATTCATTTAGAGGCCATTTTCTGCTTCTGCATGATCCTGTTCATAATTTTATCAAAATACCTTTTTTGTCAGGTAGCATGTCCTGTTAATTCATATTTTTTTTACCTACTGGTCTGGAATCTTGTAGGGTTACAGTTGTAAGAATGGACATCTTGTTTAAATAGGGGATAAAAGATAAGCACATGTTGGATTCCAGTACCTACCTATTGTTATTCAAAGTATCCAAGTGTCTGTAAGTTGTCTAGCTTTGAAAGAGACATTCTGTATTCCATATGGTCAGATTGGAATAATTGCAGTACTCACTTAATAGGCTTATTTTTAAGGAGGGGAGGTAGGAGTGAAAGAGTGAGAGAGATTTAGTTCTAATTTTTCATCTTTTTTTTTTTCTCCACTTAGTTGTGTATGCGATGCTGGGGATCAAACCTGAGTCCTTGTGCATACCAGGCAAGAATGCTACTGCTAAACCACCTCTCCAAACCTAATCGATATATTTTGAATAACTAATTGTGGAACTAATTTTGTGTATTGACTTGATGGGGCTAAGGGATACCCAGGTAGCTGATAAAATATATTTCTGGGGACATCTATGAGTTGTTTCTGGAAGAGATTTGCATGTGAATCAGTAGATTGAGTAAAGACAATCTCCCTCATCAGTGCAAGATCATTGAGGGTCTGCATAGAATCAAAAGGCAGAGGAGGAAAAATTTGTTCACTGTATGTGAGCTGGGACTTAAGGACTCCTATCCTTGGTTCTCTGGATGTGGACAAGAATTTATGCTACACGATCTCCTGGTTCTCGGGCCTTTAGTATGGACTGGATCTACATCATCAACTTTCTTCTTTCTCCTATCTGCAAATGGACTGTTCCACCTCCATGTCGGGATGAGCCACACTCTTGCAAAACATTCTCTCTATGTAAAGAGATTCATTATTTTTTCCTGGTTTTGTTTCTCTGCAGAAACTTATTTGTGCAGTGAAAATGACCAGGTCAGACACAAATTTGGCTTGAAACTCTGTGATATACACCAGTAGGATACTGAGTTGGGCCTGATACACATTAACCAGATAGTTGTTTAAAATTAAAATGTATGTGTATTTATGAAACACAACTTTTAGATGAAATCTAATCTACTTTGTTGGTTTATTTTTGGCAACATTAAAATACAGATTTGATCATGAGAGTGATAACACGTGCAGAGAAAGAAATCCAAAGTCAGAGAAGAAAAATCAGAATTTCAATTTTTTCATTTATTTTGCCTGACTACCTGAAAATCTGTGAATTATTTATTTACATCAAGGCTACCCTTGAATTCCTGGGCTCAAGTGATTCTCCAACCTCAGTCTCCTGGGTAGCTAGAACTACAGGTGTTCACCACCAAACCCAGCTTGTGAATTCATTCGTATATGCATGAACATATTAAATCATACATTTCTTTCAATTATAGAATTTAAGTTAAATGACAATGTTGGACCTTTGCATTTTTTTCATTTTTGGATCAAAAGAATTTGAAATTAGAAATATTTTCATGATTATACAACAGGTATTTTCATGGGAAATCCATACCTGTTGAGAAAAAAAACAAAAGCCAAACAGTACCAGAACTCATGCCTGGAATGTATAAAGAAATAAAGGTTAACTGGAGTCCTAGGGGTTGGAATGACATTACATAAGTTCAGTTTTCAGAAGCAAAGGAAGATTGGCAGAGCACACTGGTGAAAGCTATTGGAAAAATCAAATCATTTGATAATTATGCATCACATGTGTTGACCCTCAATCAAAATGGATCCAAGTCTTTTCTCCACCCAAATTTTCAATAGAGCAGCCATGTATTATTTATTCTGTTTATTATTATTATTTTCATCATTTCAGGGCTGACGTGCCCTCTGTCACAAAGCACAACTCAAAGCTATTGAATGGCAGCTTAAGGCATGATTTCCAAGAATGACTTACTACATCTAGGAAATCCCTTATCCAATGCCTTCACTTACAAAGAATGTCATGGCACATGCATCATGCTGGTTAACTGTAAGGTGGCAAGCAGAAAATAAGTAAAGAATGAAATTAAAGTAAAACAAGTAGGAAAAGGAGGGAGAATAGCAGAGTTGGGAAAAAGCTGCTAGGATAGGAATGAGAGGGAGGGGGCATACAGAAGGAAAGAAGGGAGAGTGGATCAAAAGAAAATAATGATGGATAGAGCAAAGGTGTGAAGGGGTAAAAAGGAAGAAGTGGGATACAGATGGAGAAATCAATAGGGGGAACTTCAGAAATAAACTTTCCTGGACTCCACTAAACGTGCAGTGATGTTATCTCTCATTACCATTATCCAAAACAAATCCTAGAAACAATTAGGAAAAAAATAATTTTTAAATGCATAGGAAAAGGTTGTCCATAGTAATGTAAATACTGATGACTCATCTTTCCTGTCCAACCATTGATCTCATTGTTCTTTGTTTGTTTGGATTGTTTTATGTTTGGTATTTTTCAAGCTAAATGGTTAGAGATAAAAAACAGAGATACATTTGCAGGTCATCTGAGCATTTCAGCATGATGTACCATCAGTTCACATTCATGAGGACAAGTGTTCAACTATTTAGTTCACGATTTCAGGCAAATTTAGGTAATTTTAATGTTTTTCTTAGACTTCAACCTATACTAATTAAGCAAGACGAGTTTTGTTATCAGCAAAGATGGCATTAGACATGAGATAATTTTGGATTTTGGAGTTTTTTTATGTTGGGAAAAATAACAGTAGAGTTAGAAGAAAGAAGGGATTGACATTTTTCTTAAAAGACATCAAGGAAACTTTTTAAAATACTACTACAAGCACCAGGGCTCCTGGAGAACAAAGTCAAGTGGTCGATACCTGTGTCTACTATGGCCAGTCTCCTCATTTCTCAACTGTCTTGAAGATATCAGCCCATTAAACCTCATTGGAATCAATGGTTGTCATGGCAAGGATATTACGAAAAATAAAGACCATTTTTATACTAGGCCAACAAACTTACTTACAGGAAAGAACTAATGTTTCAGTGTGGATATCCTTAAACTATCTGGATCAGAAAAAGAATCTTAGATTTGGAAGAAAACTTAGAGATAAAAGAGAGCTCTTCCTTATATGCATTAACAAATATCATTATGTGACACACTTCATTATGTCCAGTGATGATGGAGAAATGGAGATACGGCCAGCAGAGAGAATTATTCCAGGTTCCATGAAGGTGGTGTTGGTACCAACACTTCAATTCTTCACATCCTGTCCTCTCATAATGACTGGGAAGAGCGAAGTCAAAAGGGAATACAGAAAGAAAAACTGTCTGGCAAATTGACACTGTCTTCATAGGAAGTTCACCAAAAGAACACCTGAGAGAAGACCTGTTTCCTTTGTTATTCTGTGAGGTTGAAGAAAATCACTAGATCAGAGCTGCATGGTACAGGTTGTGCCTTCCAATGGGCACAACATCTCCCATTCCTTGAAGATGAGTCTTTTTTTTCATATTTTGCAAGCCCAGTGCGCTGAATTTTGACTTTTAAGGAGGTCTGTTTTGGAAAGGAACACCAGACAGTAAGAGGCAGCAGGGAAAACATAAACATCTGAGAAGCAGCTTTCTATCTCCCTCTCTGTATGTGCTCAAACTTTTTTTGTTTTCTCTTTTATTACAACAGCATCTCATATCTTGTTCCTTTTCCAAACCTATCAGATGTCTCTTCACGTAGGCCAGATTGGAGGAATTAGCAGATTTGGAATTAATTTAAGACAATTATGCTTTGTCAAATAAATTCCAAAAACTGCTACAAGAGAAGAAAAGTCAAGGGAACCTATGTGGCACATCTGGCCTTGTGTTCGTTTCAATTAATATTAATGAGGGACTCCTATGTTCCAGGAGCTCTACTAAATGCTGAGAACACAAAGCATGGTTCTGCTCATTGCCAGCTGTCTAAGTTCTCTGGGCTTCAAAAACTAGATCTGTAAAACAGAGTTAACAATATTTCTCTCTTGGAACTATTGTGAAGATTAAATGTGCTAATTTGTGTAAATTCCTTGGAATAAGTCAGACATATAATAAGAATTCAATAAATTCAGTTATTAATATTTTTATCTAAGGACATTTTTAAGTTTCTTAGCATCAGACTTTGTTTCCACGGTTCTTGTTCCCGTGTTCACCTTTATGAGGTTTTACCTGCCTACATAACAGGGGTCCTGAGTCATAAACTGTCTAGTTACATTATCAAATTCTCTATTGAAAGCAATGAGTTATGATTGATTGTTTCATGTGGAACTGGGGTGTGGAATGGACTTGCACAGGTTTAAATAGGAGATGATTGTAAATTCAAATGTGGATTCTGTGGCATAAAGGAGATGATTCAAATCTTAATGAAGTGAGAGACAGGGACAGTGGGAAGGAGGCAATAGTCTAGTAGATTTCAAGTCTGGAAGAAGATGCAGAAGAAGCCTCCTACCTTCCACGGCCCTTGATGATGACAGACTGGGACAAAAATGAAATTGTCCTTCATCTCAATTAGAATATCCTGATAAGTACCTAATCATCAGGTATCTGAAAAAAATAAATGAAATAAAATAAAAACCCTGTTTGTAGTATTTTCTGACTGGCAGTGTGAACACTTACACCCAGGTCCATGTTGAGCCCCCAACATGTGACCACTTGACATGGACATGGGGAGAGAAGTACATATGGGCCCTGGAGAGCCCAAGTCAGGTCAGCACTTCCATGGGTTGAGGTCACACTATCTCCTCCACTGAATAGTGATCACTGAACAGTTCCCAGTTTCAGTTTTCCTACTTCTAAGGTGGAAACCATGAAAGTTACCTTAAGCATTTCTAGAAAGACTAAAGGAAGTAATTCATAAATGCCCTCAACATGGGGAGGTACTGGGGAATAAAATCTACAAAATTAAGCTATGTCCATGATTGAATATACCAAAGTGAATCCTGCTTACATATATAATTGTAATGCAATAGTGAGATAATAATAACAGGAGATCAGTAAAGTAGAGCAAGTGGATCAGGGGGAGGGAAGGAGTGAAAGAGAAGGTACTGGGGAATGAGATTGATTAAATAATGTTGTGTGCAGATACAAATATGACAAAATGAATCCCATTATTGTGCATAAGGATAAAGCACTGATAAAAAATTACTGCCTTCTCTTTTCTCCTATTGAAATCAGAATTCTATTACTCTGTGTACCAAGAGCAGGAAATGTAAACACCAAGGCAGAGAAAACCAGAAAAGCATCATGTACCTCCAAGCACTCAAAATGAGTTAACTAATTCACCTGGCCAAGTCTGAATTGCACATGCACACAGTGCCCCTGCCGAAGCCCTTTGGTTCTATGTGTTCTTCCATGTGAATATTCTGCATACCAAGGCAGTGGAGTATCCTTCAACAATAAACACCATCTACCTTTATGTAGTTTTATCTTATCCATTTCTTTCTTTCTTTTTTTAAAGCGAGAGTGTGTAAGAGAAAGAGAGAATATGTTTCATTTATTTTTTCATCTAGTTTTTATTTTTCTGACACTTAGTTGTGTATGTGGTCACGCTGGGGTTCAAACCCCAGGATCTCATACATGCCAGGAAAACACTCTACCATTGAGCCACCTCTCCAGCCCCACCTAGTTCTTCATTTACAGCCCTGAATATATTAAATCCATAACCCATGTTTTGAATGAATCATTAATTGACTTAAAAACTACACATTTCAGAAAATATATTTTATTTCTGGGCTTCATTTCTTGTCTGATTTTAAAATCAGACTTTGTCTGAGTTCCTGTAACAACAAAAACAAAGAAAAACAGTGGGTAATTTATAAATAACAAAAATATATGGCTCCCAGTTTCAGAGGCTGAGAAGTCCAAGTAAGTTTAGGTATCTGGTGAGGGCCACTCTGCTCCGTAGATGGCTCCATCTTCCTGTGTCCTCACATGGCAGGAGAGGCATGCAGGTTCTTTTGGGCCTCTTTCATAAGGACACTAATTTCTCATCACCTCGCAGGAATCCTATCACCTAATACCATTATCCCCAGGAGGGTGTTTCCACATTTGAGTGTGGTGGAAGAGAACATTCACACCAGAGAGCAATCCTACCTGACATTCTCAACTGTGAATGTCTTCATCTGGCTTCCCCGACTGGTTCTCTGAATTGCTGCTTTACCCATGCTGTCTTGTCATTGTCTATTTTATTTCACACTGTCTCTCATTTTATTCTGAATTTCCCTGTGAAATTCACATCTGAAAGAAGACTTTCTAGATTTAACCCATGTTATTCTCTAGGAAACGCTTAGCTTGATATGGATTCATTTGCTATTTCTTTCTACTTTTTTAGTCAATTTGAGTACAATGCCTAAGGTTAAAATATTTCAGTGAGTAGCTAGAATAATATTCACCATGTATCTTTAATAAGTGTTTTAGGCCTATAAATCAATCAACTCAGTGAGGTAGACATTATTAAATTTAATTTTGGAACTGAGGCTCTGACATAGTTATCTCTTCAGGTTTGCAAAGATATATTTAATCAATTCTATAATACTCAAAATCAACATCTTCTTGCTTTTCCTTCTTTCTCCTGCTTTAAGACTCAGCTATTGCAATAAATAATTATTTTCTGAATGTCTATGACCTACCATTCACTAATTTAGGCACTGAGTAGATAAAACAAAATAAATTACTTTCAGTCCTCATTCTACATCAATCTTCCATGATTTCCACAACAGTCTTTTTGCCATGATAGTCAATTCCCTGGCTTCTGTATCCTCTCCCCTTGATTTCTCTGTAACATATGGTTTCTCTATCAACCTCCTCTCTTTGGTTATTAAAACTTGAAGTTCCTCATATTACAGTCCTAGACCTTCTCTTACTCCCTAGGAAACATCACACTATACTAACATTTTTGATTACTGGGCTAAATTGTATCCTCCCAAAATTCACATGCTGAAGTCCTAAACTTGAGTACTTCAGAACATAACTGATTTTGGAAATACAAGCTTTGAAGGCAAAATGATATCATATGAGTTTATTCTAATCCAATATCACTGAGGCCTTTTATAAGAAGAGGGGATTAGGACATAAGCAAGCAGAGAGGAAAGACCATGTGAAAACACAGGAAAGAGATGACCTACAGGCTCATGAGAGGGGCTTCAGAAGAAACTACCCTATCAACACTTTGATCTTGTATTTCCAGCTTCCAGAACAGATAGGAGATAAACTCCTATTGTTTAAGTCACCCACTTTATGATATTTATTGTTTTGTCCTAGAAAACTAATATACAACCCATATATGGGAACTGTTCAAATTTGTTTCTAAATAAACAGTTAGTAAAACTAACTTCAAAATATCCCTCCTTACACTAGCTGGAAATAAGTACACATGAAATCCTTCTGCTTAATAATGAAGATTTATTTTTCAGATTTCCATTTTCCTTTATCCCCTGCCCATGAAACTGACCTTGGATCTGGCCCTACCCTCTTGTAAACTTTTATTTATGACTACAAAAGAACTGATCCGGGAATATGAACAGAGAACAGAGAGGAAAGGGCACACGCACAAAGACAGGGCATGATTAAACTGTCAATAAAATCATCAATGATCAGAATATTTAGTTACTAGGCAAGTCATCATTCAGGAGTGTGGTTTAGGAGAAATGACCCTAGGAATTAATTTCTGAAGGATTGTCCTATCCCTCCCACCTCAAAAGACCCTAAAAAAGTCTAGGCATTACCATTATTTCCAAATTTATTTCATACAAATTTTTCTTCCACCACCCTGGCAGTCACCTCGAAACAAAAGGCTTTTTCTAATCACAATATTAACGAAAAGCTTTTTCTAACCCCAATATCCAAAAGTGCTTGTGTTGATAAACAGATTTGGGGTGCATGAATCATACCACTCTAAGCCTTCCACCCTGTTGTCCCTTCTCCCTCCAAAATTATTCCCCCTTCTCTTTTACCTATACATCAAATTGTATACTCAAAGTACATTGTGCTCATGGCTTTATAGTTAGAAATTTGTTCATCAATTGATGTCAATTAGTTCATTAATGCCTATTTTCCAAGAATGCTGCATAGCTCCATGTGGACTAAAACCACGTGTTTTGGGTCACAATTGCATCCCCTGCACATGATAGGCAGCATTCAATGTAATGTGCAAATGAGTAAATGTATGAATAACACAGCCCCTAATCTCCAGGGACTTGCTATGTGGCTCACAATAAGGGACAAGGCTTGTGACCTACTGAAGGGTCAGGGTACAACACAGTTCAGTACAAGCTGTGAGCAGAAGAGAGGTGCCTGCATTAGTCTCGGCACAATGAACTCCCTTTGTACTGAGTGCAGACCTATATAAAAGGTTAATCATCCCATTAAATTTAAATTCCTTAGAACTAAAATTTAATATTGGAAAGTTGATAATAGAGATGGTGATAAAGAGAATGACTGCTTCCAATCTGTCTTTTGCAGGGATCCTGAGACAGCTCACTGGAAACTATATGTGCCCTCTTTGTAGAGGACTTTGAACACCCATGGGCTGTGGGAAGCTGCTGTTCACTTGCTTCCATGGCAAAGGGTCGGGGTCTCTTAGAGAACAAAAGAAAGAAGCTAAGGGCCCAGCACTGGTCAGAGCTGCCTTCAGAGCTGGAAGGTAAAAGGACAGAGAATGATAAAGGAGGGAAACTGAAGTGACTGGAGATGAGGAGGAGGAAATAAAAGCATCATAATATTCACAATCAATTACCAAGGTGAACACAATATCTCTGTTTCCCTCCTTTGCAAAGAAACCCAGGAAGACAGACACCTCAAGGCATTTGTTATTTCTTTAAATCTTTAATTGGGTACTTCAAAAAATCACAATTAAGCTTTTTAAAAAGAATAATATGAAGTTTAAATTGAAAGGAATCCATAAGGTTCAATGCTACTGAATTTTCTGGGCTTATTAAAAACAGGCGGGATGATCATGATCATGTTGCAAAGCCATCATTGCTGAATCATTGGTTCATGGTAGAATTTATATGCTCCCATTTATGGAGTAAGAATGAGTAAAAAAGAGCAAGTAGAGACAGATGATTGGGCTCTGTTCAACCCTGCATCCACAATGGAGGTGCACCCCAAATGGCCACCTTCAAAGAAATTATGCTCCGTGTCTTCATCTGCTGTGAACTCAGCATCCCAGCTCAACCACTCAAGCCTGCTAATTTGCATATGCAGAACGGACTCACCCACACTTACTTTCAATTTTTAAACAGCTCACCCCTAACATTAAATATGGAGTTCCTATCTGGCCTCACCTTTTCCAGTATCCTGCCTGGTTAATTCTGCCTTATTCTAGAAATTTCTTTCTCTCCAGTGCTATCATCTGGTTTCTGGTTTACTGCTCCCTAACTTATAATTGCTTTCGCATGTTTCGTCCTTTCTGTCTGTCCTTGAGTACCACTCACTTTTACAATCAGAAATATCCCTATCCTTTCTAGCCTAAGAAGCGCTATACAGGCTCTGTAAGTCCAAGTCGAATTAAGGAATCCCTGTCCAGCAACTTGACATTTGATCCCTATCTTCCTTGTCACTATTCTGTTTTGTCCTCCAGCCTTAGTTCTATAATTGTGCTCATTCTAGTGACGCGAAGCCCAAGTGGGTACTCTACAGCTGCTCTTCCTACCTATTATTCTAGAATAACTATAAGACAGAGTCTGTGGTTCCCAAGTTTTCTTAGGTCTGAAGTCCTAACACTGAATCCCATAGCTGAGCATTTATGGCTCTCCTGGAGTCTTCCTGAACCTTTGCTAGAATTTCTACCATTTTCTGAGGCCAGTGTGCCAGGGTGGCCCTGCACCATGCTCTAGTGAGCTGTCCACATACCCTGCTGCATGACCCTTTATGCCAATCTACCCACTACCTGCAGTGCAGGCTCCAGGAGCTCCTCTGACTCTGCCTCCTATTTCTATCAGGTAGCTTTCCAAATTGTCTGCTGTGGCTTTGAATATCATTTTGATTTGGTGGAGACTGCCCTCTCTTATCAAGGTTCCATTTTGAGACAGGGTCTCAATAAGTTGCTTAGGGTCTCTCTAAGATGCTGTGGCTAGCTTTGAACTTGCAATCCTTTTGCTTCAGCCTCCCAAGCCACTGGAATTATGGGTGTATGCCATCATGCCCAGCTTTTCTTTTATATTTTAAATGTTATCTACTGATATGAAACTTGTTCCTTCTTTCCTTTTTAAATAATTATTTTCATGAAATAAGTCATATGTATGAGTATATATATAACATATTAATACTAATAATGATAATAGTAAGACTCATATGCATGCTGATGTTTTATGGCTGTGTGATAAAGTACTCCAAAGCCTAGCAGACAGTTATTTTATTATGTTTGGTCCATTGCTCTAATCCTGACATTCTACAAAGGAATTTGGACTTGCCATCATGGGAGGACTTTGTCTTTGTGTGACAATATTGGTAGCTTCCTCTGGAGAGATTCAAAGCTTGGGAACAATTTCATAGCTTCAGTATGGACTAATGTGAATGAATAATAATTCTCAAGATTGGTACCTGGGGTAAGAGGACTCAAAGATTAGAAGTGCTGGGTGGAACCTCTACACATGGAATGGCTCCCTGACCTCATGGCAGCCTCCAGGTAATCAGATGCCTTCCACAAAAGCTCAGGACTACAGTAACAAATGAATTCAGTACAGGGTGCATCACATTTTCTGTCCTAGTTTTGGAGCTTCAAAGAAAAAGGCACAATCCCACCAGTTTCAAGGGTAAGGGATCTAGGCCTCAAGTCTTCATATGAGGAACAACAAAGTGAGAAGAATTTGTCAGGTAAGAGATATTGCCAACATCTTGGGACATACCACCACCCAGCTTCAAAAGTAGAAAATGATGATTGTTTCTGAGTCTTCCTCCCAATTACTTTCTCTTCTCTTCCAGAGAAGTAACAACTGCTTTTGTGAATCTTCTTTTAGCTATTTTTTTATCCTTTAATTATATATCATTTTGCTTTCAGAAATTAATCTCTGTGTTCACTTTGCTTACATATATGATAAATGTGGCAGTTTAAAACATGCTTGTGAATTCTTTGCAATGGGCATAAAACAATGGTTTTATAGTTCAAATCCTTGCCATGTGTGTATGACCTGGTTTACTGATTTGCTTCTGGTGTTTAGGAGATGGTAAAAGTCAAAATTAATTTCTGAGGCTTGTCAGTGAAAGGACATGTAACTTCACTTGTCACTCCTGGGCTATGCATTTGCGAAGCTCATAGCTTCTATGTAAGATATCCAGCTGCCCTGAACCCACCATGCTGGAAATACTGTTTGAGATACCATGAACAAGTGTAAGAGAACCAGGTGTGTGATTCTGAGTCATTTTAATCTTCCAAGTTCAAGTACCAGGAACATAAGAAAGACTTTAAACTGTTTCAAGATCCCATGATTAGGTCTGGGTTTGTAGCTCAGTGGAAGAACACTTACCCAGCACCCTCAAGGCCATGAGTTCAATCTTCAACACTGAAAAAATAAAAGCAGAACAATCCCATCATTTTATAGCTTACAAGAGAAACTATCATAAACTTATGAGAGGACCTTGAACTACAATTCTTAAAAAGCCCAGTCAAATGTTAGCACTGTGAGAAGAAAAGAGTAATCAATGACTATTGTTTTATGAAAAGTTAATGTGTGGATAAAATCCCCCTATAAAATCGTTCATACATGCATATATATATATATATATATATATATGTATGTCAATATATACATGTAGATTTATATGTACAATTAAATATATTTTACATATCACCTACATATGCATGTAGATGATATATGTTTACATAATTTACATTATCTAGATTATATGTGTATAATCTGTAGATTAAGAACATAAATGATATATAGTGGCTTATTTTCAAATTATTGTCTATTTATTATATGCTAATTTTTGCATTTAAATTTTCTGAACAAGTCAATTTTGTGAGATTTTTTTCCCACAATTATTTTCCTGCAATTATTTTCCTTTCATCTAGGTTTTCAAGTTCATTTGCACAGTTGTGTTAATTACCACTTTCAAATATTCAAATTTCTTCTTTTATCTTTTATATTTTTTCTTATTGGTGCTTAATTAGTAAAGCTAGTGATTTGTCTTATGAAACACTTTTAAAAAAGTTCTTTCACATTTGTTTATAAACAATTATTTGTTTAAAAATGTATTGTATATTCTTCTTAATTAATATTTATTTCTATACTTTTATTCTGTCATATATTTTACTTATTATTTGAACTTCAGTGTTTTATACTTTTATTTTCATTCTTATATATATATAGCTGTAATATAGCTAAAATATTTCTGCCAGAAGCAGATTTAGTTTCCTGCCATAGATTGTTTTATGTTTTTGTCTTCATAGCTTTCAAAAATTACGAATTTTCACTTTAACTTTTACTTTTTATCCAAGGATATTTAATGGCATGTTGGATTATTCCCAAGGATATGGTCCTCCAAGAACTGTTTTGTGTTCCAGTTTACTGTCGTCTAGTCAGTCAATAGTACTATTGTCTAGTGATACTACTTTCTGAAACTCAGAAAATTCTGAATGACTATGTTTTTAGAAATATATAGGGCTTTTCTTCATTGTCTAATATATCATTTATTTTTCACAATGTCCTTGTATTTCAAATACACAAAAACTTGTGATACTTTAGTGTTTTGTAGTTCCTTCCTGTCTCTGATATCGCTTTTGGTCTGAATCCTTTGTCAAACATTGTCATTGAGAAATTGTGTTCATTTTGTTTTCTTTGCCTGGTATGTCTTTTTACTTATAACCATTCTTAAACTCTTGATTTTATGGGTATTTACTGCACAGTGCTTGATTTCACTTCCTAAGTAAATTGCAAGTGTTTTATTTTCAACTGGTAAGTTTGAGTGATATACATTTCTTAGTGTCATTAATATGCTTGCTTCCAGACATTTTTTCAAACTTTTATATTATAGTATCTATATGAAAATAGATGTAGACACTAAGAAACCTAAACAGATACACACGAACACACACACACACACACACACACACAATACCCATAGAACTGCTTTTGCTAGCTACCCTTTGATCTTGTTTCCATTTATTTATTTATTTTTATTTTTTTTAAAGAGAGAAGGACAGTGAGTGAGAGAGAGAGAGAGAGAAAATCAATTTTCATTGAGTTTTTCACATGGCTTTCGTTGCTCCGACACTTAGTTGTGTACGTGGGTTGCTGGGGTTTGAACCCGTGTGCTTGCGCATGCCAGGCAAGCGCCATAACCACTGAGCCACCGCTCCAGCCCCTCCATTTATTTTATGTTTAAAAACCATATGTATGTGTATATACATATATAATATTCCTACTGATTACCTTTGCATTAATATCTTCAGTTCCCTCTTTGTTTAAATGGACTCTAATGTTTCCCATTATTAGTAATATTGAAATAAGCAATGTGGAAATTTTCTTTATTCTTCTTCTCCCCTAATATCCAATTTGAGTAGCTGTATTCCAGTTAATATGTATAAGGCAGTTTGGGAGCTTTTTCTACTTCCCAGAGAACATTCGGTTTCTCAGTATTTGATTCTTAACATTTTTCCAATAAATATTTCTTTTGTTCTTTTGTTTTGAAATGCGTCTCCTATTACACTTTCCAATTTCCACAGTGACTCATAGTGGGTGACAGATGGTGAAACTTGCAAGGAACATTTTACAGGGTTGAAAAATGGCACTAAAGCATTTCTTGTTGTTTGGCAAATCCTTTGGACAGGCTTTGCATCTGTTTCCCCCAATGTAAATCAAGAAGAATACCAACAATACTCATTAGTGTTATTCAAATTGTTTCAGTAGACTGCTGCTCCATATTATGTTAATTAGTGTGTTTCAAAATATATGATCCATGTAAAACCCAGATACAGTGTGTGAAGGGAGAATAAATGGGAGTCTTTATGTTAACCCACCTCAGACTCTTGGCTAGAACACACAGTGAATCTCCAAGAGGAAGATTTAGCATATAGAATACCTGAAGTTCTGTGTCTATGAACATTCTTATATCAGAGCATTTTCTAAACTGCCCTCAAACTAGTGTTTTATGAATGTTCTTGAAGGTGCTGGTCTGCATCACTATATTTGAGATGATATGAGTAAGCCACTTATGCTATGTCCCATCTGAGAAAGGACAGTACCCATTCCACTTAAGAGAAGTTAAACAATATTCTTACCTGAGACAATAATTTGCATTTATTGATTTATAATGATAGGAAATTTCTGGAAAGTAAACTGTTTAAATCATGTTTATCTTTAAAATTTAAATATTTTATCAATCAAGATGTGGGTTCCAGGCAAGATAAATTAACTTTAATTGCATTCTACACAACAAATAATTTATTTAGAAGACATTGTAACTTACAATATTGATGGTAGTCATGAAGATACATTCCAATAGCTGACAGAAACCACAGCAGTCCTTGAATGTTCAAAAAGAAGTCAATATAATGTCAAACTTTCATTAGTAATTGTCAAGGAAGCATGCTGCCACCATAGGGCACCATGGCCCCAGTACATTCCTGTCGCCATGAGTTCTAATAAGTCGTCATGCAATCATGATTCAGCATATTATGAAGGATTATACAACTGTTAAAGCCTGTTTCTGCCATTTTCCATTGTTGGTATAACTAAGAGGAGAGATGACCTGGTTCCTAGAGCTTCAGGATTGTGGAAGATGCCTGCCTCCCGACAAGGAAACAGTGTACACAGTAGATTTCTTCTGTGAACATAGGCAATCATAACTGAAGGACTTGAGAGGTCTTGACAAAACCTCATATAAGCTTATGAAAATCTTCCAAGAAATTTTATCTTAAGGTAAAGAATATCATCAAGTGGACCAAATACTGCAGCTGTTCATGAACTTAGAAAGTTCTCTTGAGAATCCTTGGGATGGAAACCTTATTAGAAATTAGACAGTGTAGACAAGTTCAGAGTCATTGAAATGTGAATGCACCATTCTTGCACCAAAGGTGATGAATATAAAAAAATTTTCAGTATGGTTATTCAGTTATTAATTTCCTAATTTATTAGTTTGCTTGTTAATCTAATTGCTTAATCTGAGAGTATTGTCAAGAAGATAAATGACCATCTTTGAGAAGATTAAGGGAGCCAGTATGAAAGCATATCATTACAACACAGGATGATACATGTACTGGTGTGTTCAAAAACATTTATTGAGCACAGATTATATGCCATGCATCTGGGGAATGCAGATATTCAATATTTTGTGATAATTCTCAAACAACCCCATTTAATGATGGAAATACATGGATAAATGAGTTCAGTAATTACAGTCTTAGGTAATAAATACAATAATAGGAATATGGTAGCACAGAGATGATTTAATGGACCGTAATGCACCTTAGAGCAAGTACTTGGCAATTATTAAGTACACTGGGTGAAAAATAGTAATAATATTTTCTAATTTGTCAGGCCCCAAAATTTGCTGATTCTAATTTTCCTTTCACAGCAAATTGTTGCTTTATCAAAAAGACTCCTTGGCTTCATTCCCCATATTATAAAACACTTTACTATTAAATAGCCTTTAGTCAGCAACCTGGGATAACTCTAAGTTACCCTGGGAGAAGGAATTATAGTCAGGAATTACATTTGAGATTTGGCATTTATATTTGTGCTGAATAGAGAGGGGGGCAATGAAATTATTGAGGTAAATAATGTTGTATAATGTTTTTCTCATTATTCATATTATCAACCACAGAGATAAAAGCCTAATTACTTCTCAGTCTCAATTGGCTAACCTTATTCAGGAATACACGGATTCATTTATTTATTCAATAACTAGTTATTCTGTCAGGCTGATGCTGAGCACTGGTGTCACACAGAAGTATATGCCATCAATCTGGCTTTGAGATTCTAAGAAAATGATTATAGTATTTGGTGATTAAGTACAATAATAATAGTTTCTTTCAAGAATGTGCACACAGGAGGGCACAGCTCTTCTTCCAAGACTGTTCCCATGTTTTATTATAGGTTTCCAGCAGTGGAGCAGGGCTGGAGGACTTTTTGAAAGAGAAGTCAGAACAGGAAGAAGTGGAGAAACCACAGGAAGAGGCAGCAGG
>PVKS010008151.1:0-69629 GCA_004027875.1 Aplodontia rufa
AGGAAAGTGACAACTAATCCCAACATTATGTAAAACTATAATGCACTAATAAAAATAAATTTTAAAAAATCATCACACAGTAGCAGTCACAGAGAAAAGACCCAAAGACGCTACAGAAATTCCTCAACAGGGACGTGGGCAAACTGGGGAAGAGTGTGGCCTAGAACATTCCAGGCAATTGAGCAGTAGCTCAGTGGTTACAGTGCTTAGCTGGCATGCACAAGGGCATGGGTTCAAACCCCAGCATCGCGTTTTACACAACTAAACACTGGAGCAACGAAAGTCACATGAAAAACTAAATAAAATTGATTTTCTCCCTCTCACTGTCCCTCTCTCTTTAAATTAAAAAAAAAAAAAAGAAAAGAAAAAGAAAAAAAGGAGTAAGCGAGCCACAGAACCCCGGGCACGCCAGGCTGACTGCAGAAGGCCGCGGAGTCTGGCTACGCTTTCGTAACGCTCCAAATCAGTCGAAGCGGAGCAGCGTCTTAGAGAAGGGCACCCCCGTGGGAAACCTGTCACAAGAGGGAACAGAAGATGGACAGGGCATTCTGCAAAGTGGCTCCTCCTCGAGCCAGGGCAGGACGTGGGGGATGGAGCCAGGCAGCCAGGGCCCATGGAGGCTTGGGAGGTTCTAGTTCAAGTGCAGCAGGGCGGGGGTTCAGGACCCTTTTCAGTATGTTTCAGCCTACACATAGTAGGCTCTTTACCAAATGCAGACAGCTTAAGCCAAGAAACCAGATTTCATACATAGCCTGTCTACAACTCTGTCAAATTATGTAGGCATCACGGGGCTGAAGCAGTGTGGCTCTGTGGTTACCGCGTTTGCCCGGCATGGGTGAGGATGCAAGTTTGAACCCCAGTGCCACATATGCAACTAAGTGTCAGAGCAACAAAAGCCACATGAAAAAAAAAACTAAATAAAATTGATTCTCTCTTTCTCTCTCTCTCTGTTTAATTTTTTTTTTTTAATTTAGGCATCAGGAAAAATAAATAAATAAGAGTGACCACAAGGCTGCAGGGAAGACACTCGTGTCGAGGCGTACAGGTGGCGGGGCGGGCAGCTCGGCCGTTTGCCCCTCCGTGTTTTCCGAGCTGGTGGCTGAGCATCTTGACTCTGCTCCGATCCTCCCTGGCCTTCTCCCGCTCTTTGAAGCACACTCTGCACTTACCCTGGAAGACCCCATCTTGCTCCTCACCGAATCGCATTGGCAAAGGCCCTCCCTGCGAGCCAGCGCCCTGGCTGCGGTTCTGTTGGCACCAGCCAGCCCTCCACAGACAGGCACCCCAGGAAGTGCAGGCGTGTTGGGCTAGTTCTTTTCGCGGAGAAGCCAGATAGCCCCCCCACCCCCCGTCCAGGCAGCTCACTCAGATGTGCCTGGTCCTCTCTCAGAACAGGGGGCAGCTCCTGGGGACACAGGTCAATTGTCTCGTGTGCCACAGTGGGTGCCTTCCCTTTACCCTGCTAGGGAAGGCTATCCCATACCCCGCTATCACCGGTCAAAGGTGAGGGGTAAGACACAGGCAGGCCGGGTCCCCGTCCTGGTGGAAGCCATTCTCACTGACGTATCTCCATTGTAAACTAGCTAAATGCCATTTAGTAGCTAATTAACTTTCCACGTGAAGACCTCTCTAATTGCACTCTCCCCCTCCGCCTGGGTCCTTGGGGGACGCCAAGCTGTCCTAGGGCATTTGTTCTGCTGGCTCCTACCTCACAGAAGCAACTTCAAGCCAGACAGCAAACTGCCAATCAAGACTGCAGAGGTCAAGGGGGACCAGATTAGGCGCCCTCCGCTACCGCCAAACTTGCTTGGCGAAGCTTAATTTAAATAAAAAAGCAAAAATAGGTTATGAAAAGTGATTTTTCCCAGTGCAACTCTTCACCAGCAAGCTACAGGGATTTCTGCTTTGAAGAGTTCTGGCTAGATGCTTCTGTTCTGATTGCGCTGGTGTCTCTGCCACTCATCACACGGAGGGATAACCAGAAAATAGGACGCTTTGCTTAACTCTTGCATGAGTCACTGCGACGCCAATTACAGCGAGGTCTCCCTGTGTGGGAGGGGCAGGCTGCAAAGGTAGGGGCCAGGACCACATCTGCCCATCAGGGCCAGAAGCCACCTGGGCTTTATGCTGCAAATCAGCGTTCACTTCATAAATGCCTGGCGGTTTCTGATGTCCCCAAAGATGGAAGTCCAACCCACAGGGTTAAAGCACAGCTCTGAGTCAAAGCTCGGGAGTGAGGCCTCACTCAGCCCAGCAGATCCACTGCACTGTGGTGGCCAGGGGCTGGGGAGCGCCTGACCACTGAGAAATAGCACCACGTCTCCCCATCCCAGGACTTGCCACCAAAGAGGCACACAGCCTCATCCAGAACCAGAGACATGCATGACAGCTCCTGCCTTTGAAGAGGGAACAGCTAGGGATGGTGCCCAGTGCCCATGGTGCCCACACTCCTGGGCTCTTCTGGAAGGCCAGGGCTTGCGATTACATCAGCAAAGGCCTTTCTTCCCAATAGTTCATGTGCTGAGGTGGATGGAGACCAGCGTCCTGGCTGGCCTTTCCCTTCCCCAGGAGGCTGTGGCCAGCCTTGGTGGGGTGACACCATCAGTAAGGTCAACCAGAAGTCCCCGAGCGGGTCTTCGAGGCTGGGTGCGGCAGGGTTGGGCATGGCCAGGGGAGGACCTGGACCTTGAGGCCAGCTGTCCTTTCTCCCCACAGTCTCTGCTCTTCTCTTCCTGAGATGGCCTTGGGGCAAATCCACCTGGCGCATATTTTGTTTCTATAAAGGGACCTCAAACCTGAGGTGGGGTCCGGGCACCTCTCAGATAGTCAAGTCAAGCATGGGTCCTGGGTCTGCATCCGGTGGTGCAGCCTGAGGCAAATGGACCTTTAGCCAGCACTGGAAACAGGATCGCCTTTCCCGCCAGGACCCCAAAGCCAGCTCAGGAGGACTGTTCCAGAACAGCTTGGTCCTTTCTTTAAGCACAGAGTAAACATGCACAGGAATTTGCCTTCAGTCTGCACAGAAAACTCACAAAATGGAACAGTGCCCCAAAGCTGCCCTGGGACATGCGCCAACCACATGCTTTCCTGGGCTGCTGCAGCGCAGCGGCCGGTCTGCCCAAACCGAAGGGCAAGGGCAAGTCCCGCTGGTGACTCTGCAGGATGTGTCCCCAGGGGGCATGGTGGGAGGAGCCTAAGGGGTGCAGTGGCTCACAAGACAGTGGCCAAAGTTTACGTGCACACGCACATGTGCACACATTGCACACATACGAACACACGCACGCGCGCACCTGGCAAGCTGGAGTTCCTGTGAATCCATCCCTGTGTTCTGTACCAAGTGGTTCTGGCAGCACACACCACAGCCGAGCAAGTCAATCAATGAAAAGGGGAAAAAGGTTCTGTGCAGGAAGGTCAGCCCATCCATGTGTAACCAACCCCAAAGCCAAGGCCGTGGCCCCTGTAGCTTTGTGGTGAGAGCCACACAAACTGCAGATGGGAGTCGAACTCTGCTGAGGATGGCCCGATACCTCTGGGCGTGGCCTCCTCCTCCTGGCCCCAGCCAGGCTGGACACTTTGCATGCTCCCAACCCACCCCTACCAGTCCACCCAGTCCCTTCCAACACACCCAGCACCCTGGTCCCCCAACACCTGCCAAGGAAAAGCCTTTCAAGAAGGCAAAGAGGAAGCTTTCCCAATGGAAATTTCTTAAATTAACAGAAGAAAACCCCGGGAAGGGTGAGCAGGGTCTTTCACCACTGTTCACTGTACCGAATCAAACTTGGTGAACGCCCCGGAAGGAGCGGTCAGAGGCAGGCAGGCTTCCGGACGTCCTGGAGAGCACCCTGGTGTGGAGCCACCTAAGACCCCCAGCTTGGCACTGTTCACCTCTGCTCAGAGACCCCCACGATGTGGTCTCATGTGCCAGCTCAGAAACGGATTTTGCCCATTAAATAACTGGAGCAAAGTCCCCAAAGTGGAACCCCTCCCGGCCCTGCCCAGTGGGTTAAACTTTTATCCTGGAGAGTGTGCCAAGGCCTCCTCCCCGCCACCCGCAGGTTCAGTCTGCCTGCTCAGCCGTCTCCAACAGTGTGGCCACGGGGCCCCATCTGACAGGCCCCAAACCAGCACCCTGCTGGGCTGCTTCCAGGATAAGGAGACCTGACTCTGTTGCTGCCGGGTCCTAGTAAATCCTAGTTGTCTTTGCCTCTTCCCAGCTGTCCTGCGGGCCGAGGGGCCCTCCACCTTTGACTCCAGCCAACGATGCTGCCATGAGCACGGGGCTACAGACGTCAGGACTGTTTTACATACAGCCGTCACTCAGTATCCGTGGAGTGTGGATTCCAGGACCCCCGTGGACACCAGAAACCCTGGGTAGATAATGGCATGGTGCTGTCCAGAACCTGCACACTGTGTCCCTTGATTCTATGACACCCAGAACAGGGCAGATGCTATCAAAACAAATGCTATGCTGTGTTTTCAGGGATAATGACAGGACGTAAGTATTTTTCCAGATATTACTGACTGGCTCTTGGTTACATCTGAGGATGTGGACCTATGGATACAGAGAGCTGACGATCACGTGGGAAGCTTCAACGTGCACCACCTACACAATGGCCCTTGTCACCGCCATGGTGACAGCGTGCTGAGCTGGCCGCAGTCTTAGGCTTCTAGAAACAACGGCCAAAGTCCTCACTAGGGACTGTAAGCCACCCCAACCAGCCAGTCATGGTCTATATAGACCTCACAGTCCCTCCAGAGAACGCATCCACCAACACAAAGTCACACACACAGTCTCTGGCCTCACAATCCCAGGACCCCTGGACTTTGGAAGCACAGAGAACAGGGCAAACATATCTGGTTCCCGTTGAGAAGGCAGGAATGTCCTCTGGTGCCATGGGGTTTGGCCTGGGGACTGCCAGCTCCACCAGCAGCCTCCCCTGTGTGGCTACCTGGCAAGGCCAGTTACAGGACAGGTCACTTTTACTGTCCAGATCCACAGACCAAACTGGCCTCTCCAGCAACCTGGCTTATGGGATCCTACACTGCTCTTTGCTGAACAACAGCCGGTTCAGAGGCCGAGTCGTTTCAACACGTGAACCGGTCCTGCAAACAGGGCCCTCGCCAGTCTCTCCAGAGAATTTAGTGAGAAAGGCTGCCAAGCCAGCCCTCTCCAAGACTCCCCTCTGGGCTCCTAAAGCTGCAGCCAGGGGTCCTGCCCTCCAGGGGTGTCTGGATGCTCAGGGGGGCTGGCCCTCTGTTCAGCGTCCACACCCAGAAACGGGCTCGTGTTTCCAAATTCTCAGGAGACAGTGGGGAGTGTCTATTTTTCTAAGCTCGAGAAAACATTGGAAAAGTACTACCCCTGATCTGCCCTTGACTGAGCACTGGAAGCTTTGCTCCAGCTTTTTCCACCCTTCAGGACGGGCTCTTTTGGAAGGATCATCTTTGGAGCCCACTAACTCAGCTGGAGCATGGGCTAGGCACCAGCCCTCCTACAGGGGCGCAGCGCCTGGAAGCTGGGCTGTGGGGTCCCCCTCCAGCCCTTCCCTCAGCAGCTGCCTCGACCCGGCCAGCTCTGCCCAGGGCCAGCAGTGTGATTTCCCAACCCTTAAAGTTCAAGACCAATGGTCAGGGCGGGGACGGCCTCCAAGAGCTCACAGGACTTAATGGGGAGCGTGGTTCTGGGCGGCTGGGAAGCGGAGCGCCACACCAGGTCGACTCAGGAGCCCCACTTCTCATTCCGCCTGTGCTTTGATTGTGGTGAAGTGCACGTGACACAAATCTGCAGTCCCAGCCATCTTGAGGCCACAGTGGCGGTAAACACACTCACCCCATTGTGCAACTGACACCACCGTCCGTTCCTACAACTTTCCGTCTTGCAAAACTGAACTCTGCACCCACTGAGCGACTCCAGTCCCCTCCCGTTCCCTCCCACCCCTGGCAACGTCCTTGTCCTTGCTAACGTCTGTCTCTCTGTGTCTGGTGACTCTAGGGACCTCACATGAGAGGAAGCACACGGTGACCTTATTACAGGTAACACAGCGTCCTCAAGGTTCATCCACATTGGCACTTGAGTCTGCTCCATGCCTGTGGCACTGGGGACTGAGCCGGGCCTCCCACATGCTGGCCAAGAGCTCTTCCCTGCACTGTACCTGCAGCCCCAGAACCCTGTCACGGATTTGCCTCAATGACTGTCACTCTTCTGCTGACGGACCTGTGGATGCTGCCACCTTTGACACAATTCTGCCACGAACGTGCGTGCATGAGCACCTGACTGAGAACCTGCTCTTGGTTCTTCCAGATGTCTAACATTTCTATACGGACCATGTAATAGTGATTTTTTGTTGGGGGGGGGGGCAGGGAGTCCACAAAGTAAATTCCAGACAAGGCCCTCGCAGCTCTGCTGGCCTGTCCCAGAGGTCCGTGTGTCCACACAGCAGGACTGGAAGGCCAGGAGGCAGGCTGTGTCCTGATGACCACCCGACCCAGGAGAAACACCAGCCACGTGCCTCCTCTTTGGGGCCAGAGGCCAGGCCTGTCTGGGGCCTATCTGGGCTCTAGGAGGCTGTGGCGGGCTCAAGACAGGGGGAGGGTGTGGTCACCTCCGATTCTCCACCCACTGGACACCCTGAGGGTAGTGGGGGGGGTCAGTGGGAGGGTAGAAGGCATCTGAGGTGGACCAAGCACAGGGCACACGGTCCAACAGGTCACACAGGAGGCCAGGCTGGGTCCCAGTGCACCTCCAGCCAGCCCAGCCCTGGTAGTTGCTTCCAGGCACTTGCCAGAGAAAGTCCACCTCACTTAGAGTTCATCAGACCCAGCCCGGGGGGAGGGTGTGAGCCGGGAGGGGCAGGTGGGAAGGAGGACAGGGACAACTGGGGGTGTTGGGGAGGAAAGGGGCTGAGGAGGTGGCGGCCAGTGGACAGCACCTGCTGATTCGGGAGAAGCCTGCCATCTGCTGGGCACCCGGAGAGCCTGCCCAGGCTGCGGTGCCACCTCCACACAGACGAGCTTCCTGGTACTGCGTCTGCCATCTTCCCCTCACCCAGGGCCGGGGTGGCCCAGGGCAAGCGCGGGGCCCAACCCATTCCAGGGTAGGAAGAGCCGGGCCACCACTACGTGAGCACGCCTCACAATGCCCCCTTTCACCCAGGTAGGCCCGGTGACCAGGAGTCCTCCCTGGCGTCCCCGTGGGCTCTGCCCCGCATGTCCCTGCTGTTCTTGGCAGCTTGTGTCCAGCAGCAGCTCATGAAGCTGTCACCTTCCACCACTGTCAGGGAGGCTTGGGGACAGGTAGGACATAGTTTTCACACTGGTCTCCCCTGAGGGGGTTGCTGAGGGCCATCTTCCCACATCTCCCAAAAGCGGGTACCATGACCCAAATCAAACAGCGGCTACTGGAAGCATGAATGTACGGAGCCCGGTGGGTGGTGGGGTGCTGTCACTTGACACCCAACCGGCAGCCCGCCAGCCTCCGAGAGAAATGGAGCTACCAAAAATAATCCTCCCCGTGGTTAAATATTTACAGAAGCAAGGCCGATCCCGAGGCTCCGCGTTCTGCAGGCTCGGACCTCACGCAGCTCCCAGAGGGCCACGTTGCCCATCCGCCCTTCTGTCGTTGTCTCCCTCCCGCCTTGATATCGGCAGCTGCCACTTCTGCTGACCCACAAAAAGCCACAACCCGCCCTCTCCGCCTTCGGCTTCCAACCCTCCCCCCCCCCCCCCCCCCCCCCCCCCCCCCCCCCCCCCCCCCCCCCCCCCCCCCCCCCCCCCCCGACTCCCGGCCCCCCCCCGCCCCTCCCTCCTACAGTATGTGCTGGCTCCAGAGCCACCAGCTCAGCCCTGCCTTCTCCAGGGGTCTGCACCCCGCTTGGAGACCACTGAACACGATGGAATGGGAGCAGCGTTTGCTTTTCAGCACCTGGGGCCAGTTCATTCCCACTTCCCAGGGGGTCATGGGGACCAAGGTAGTCACAGAGCCCATCACAAGTCCCAGCCAGGCGCCAAGCCCACCACTGCCCTCAGGACTTGCACTCAGAAGTCCCAGCGGGCAGTCTCCTGGGGAGGGTCAGAAGCTGGCTGCACTGTGTGCTGGGGAAACTGAGGCCTGGAGGGCACTGACCTGTCTGGGTACAGGACCAGGCAGAGCTGGGATGTGGCACAGGACTCGACTCCCAGGCCCCACACTTGGGGCCACCTGTGTCATTGCCTGTGACTAGGGGAGGAGGTCAGGTCCCGGCCCAAGGCCACCTACTTCCACACCCACCGACATTCAAGGGTGGGTGGTCTGGACCTGTGTGGCTGCCACCCACCTGCTCCAGCCTGGCAGAAAAACTGCACTTTCACGTTTCCCAAACAGATTCCGCGAACAGGAAGCTGATCTGGGTGCAGGGAGAGGGGGACACCAGCTACACACAGGTGTATGAGGGACTGGGCTATGGCTGAGCGGAACCAGAGAAAATGACCTCCTTTACCCTGTGGGGAGGACACAAACCAGGAGCTGGGTGATCCCGCCGCAAGACAAAACGTGCCCCTTCTCAACTTTCAGGGAGGGTTTCGTCAGGTGTTGGTTACATTGCAACAGCCAGGCAGGTCCCCAAAGGCATGGTGCCAGCTCCCTGATGCCCTGGGAGCACTGCCACGTCACGCCTCTGGGCACCTGTGACCTCACACTCAGGTCTCAGAAGCTACCTGGGCCTCCTGCAGGAGCCCTGCCAGGGCAGCTGATGTAAGGCCTGGGGGCCCTCAGCCCCTGGCTTCCTGCTCCTGAGGGTGGCTCCGTGCCCCGGGGACCCATGCGCTCCATGCAACCAGTAGGCCAGGGTTGCATCAAGGACCCCCAGAGAGGCTGTCATGATTTGTACACTACAGTGGGACAAATTGACAGGTCTCATTTCCAGGCCTTTGGAAAGCCCTCCTGCCACCAGAGCACCTGGAGACACTGCCTTGCCAGGGACCTGAACCTCCCTCTCCATGGCTCAGGAGGGCTGATACACTTATTTCCCCCATGTCCTGGCAGATTTAGGAGAAAGGGGCCAGCTCTGAAGATCTGCCAGTCCCTGGTGGTCAGGCCACCACAGCACAGTCTCAAGACCAACCTACCAGGGGACACACTCACTTCTGCGATCCAGTTCAGGGAGGGTCACGGCTGCGGGACCCCCTAGCAGGGGCAAGGGCCCTCTCCAGACCTCCTCGTAAAAGATGCCGGCCATTAGGGACAAAGGAAGGCTCAGTCCACGGACAGGGCGGCCCAGAGCAGGGGTGGGACAGGGTCTGCCTGTCCAGGTCCTTAGGTGTCAGCACTGAACTGCAGCAAGCGGAAGCTCAGCACAACCTCCTGCTGATGGCATGTTGAAATGATGCGCTTTGGATAGACTGGTAGTTGTCAAATTGCATCTATTTCTTTTTATTAAAAAAAATAGCAAATAAGAGCCATACAACATTCCCAACTGATTCTGAACCAAAGCTGCTCCTGGAGGAAGGACAGATTCCGCACAAGGTGCTGGAGCAACCGCGGTGAGAAAATGATGGCCACCATAAGCCCCATACCTCACGCCCCAATTAACTCGGATGGGCTACAGAGTCAACTGTAAAACAGAACATTCAGGAAGATTCCAGAACTTCTTCAGGACCCAGGGAGAAGCCAGGATGAGTAGACTTGACCTCAAAACCTGATCCATAATAGGACAAATGGATGGCTGGGGGCAAAGGTGCATGTCTGAAATCCCAGCAGCTCCAGAGGCTGAGGCAGGAGCAGTGGCTCAGCGGTTACGGTGCTTGCCTGGCATGCGCAAGGATGTGGGTTCAAACCCCACCACCATGCACACAGTGAAGTGTTGAGGCAACAAAAGCCACATGAAAAACTAAATAAAATTGATTCTGTCCCTCTCTCTCTTAAAAAAAAAAAAAAGCAGCAACTTAGTGAGCCCCTGTCTCAAAATAAAATATAAAAAAGGCTGGGGATGTGGCTCAGTGGTTAAGTACCCCTGGTTCAAACCTCGGTACCAAAAAAGAAAGAAAGATGGATAAATTGGACTGCAGTAAAATTTAAATGCTTTGCTTCGTGAAAGATCCTGTGAGAGGTTGAAAGGATAGCTATAGAATGGGGAAACTATTTGCAAATCGTAGATTCACAAAAGACCGGGTTCTAGAATATATATTAACATTCTCAAAATTCAATCATAAAAATAAAACAAAGCCAATTAGAATATAGGCACTTTTTTTTTTGAGAGGGACAATGAGAGAGAATCAATTTTATTTAGTTGTTCATGTTGCTTTCATTGCTCTGACACTTCGCTGTACATGGTGCTGGGGTTCGAACCCACATCTTTGTGCATGCCAGCCAAGCGACGGAATCACTGAGCCACAGCTCCAGCCCCAAATATAAGCACTTTTGCATGAAGACATTTCACCGAAGGGAAATACAGATGGATATGCACACAAAAAGACGCTCAGCATCCCTAGCCACCAGGGACGCACACGTTCAAACCACACAGACGTCACTACATGCCCACTGGAAGAGCTAAGAGAACAAAAGCCAGGCCCCCTAATGCATGCCTCTAAGTCCCAGCTACTCAGGAGGCTGAGGCAGGAGGGCCACTGGAGCTTGAGTTTGACACCAGTCTGGGCAACTGAGACCCTGTCTTAAAAAAAAAAAAATAGGGACAAGATCAGATGCTGGCAAGGGTGCAGAAAGCCACTGGGTCACTATGAATTGCACGAGCACGCTGGAAAACAGTCCAGCAACTTCCTTTACAATTAAACGTGCCCTCGGCCACCAGCAGCTGCATCTCTGTGAATTTTTCCTGGAGAAGCGAAAACTTCATGTTCAGACAAAGCCCTATAAATGAATGTTCACAACAGCTTTCTCTGTAACGACCCCAAAACACAAGCAGCCACGGACGCCATGAGCGGGTGAGCAGCCTCACAGTGGTATGGCCACACCGTGAACGCTACTCGGTCAGGAAAAGGAGCGAGGCCTGCCAAAATCATCTTACAGGGATGGAAAAGTGACACCCAGTGGTCAGGCGTCAGGGTCGGGGGCATGATTTGGGGACAGCTGCACAGGCATGCCTTGAGAGAGCGTAGCCCTGCATTTCAGAGGTGGTGGTGGGGACGGGAAGCCACACGTGGTACACGGGCAAGTGCCTGTGCCCCCAGGTTGCACACCTACACTTCTGGCCTGGACGCTGAGAGACGGTTTCACGCAGGACACCACCGCAGGAGTGGGGGTGGCAAAGGGGACGGGTCTCCCTGAGCTGTTCTGCTTTATTTGTTTTCCAACTTTCTATGACTATAGTTACTTCGAAATAAACACTTGAAAATCACAGCTAATAGAGAACTCTTATGTGGTGCTGGGGTTTGAACCCGCATCCTCCCATGTGCCAGGCAAGCACCATAATTGCTGAGCCACTGCTCCAGCACCCCTCTTTTTTTTTTTCTTTAAAGAGAAAGAGATCGTTTTTTTTTCAATCTGGTTTTTGCTTTACCTTTATTTAGTTGTTTTTTTTTTTTAACAACTTTATTGAGTTTTTCACGTGGCCTTCGTTACTTCAACACTCAGTTGTGTCCGTGGTGCTGGGATTTGAATCTGGGTCCTCGTGCTTGCCAGGCAAGCGCTCTACCACTGAATCACCGCTCCAGCCCTCATACTGCATTTCTACTGGACAGTGCTGGTCTAGACCAGAGGTCAGCAAACTGGCAGAGGGCTAAGTCCAGGCTGCTGTCTGCATTTTTGCAGCCCATGAACTGAAAGGTTGTTTTAAATTAACAGACCACTTATTTAGAGCTGTTTTAGGCTCACAGTGAAACTGCGCAGAAAGTTCGGCCACACAATCCAGTTTCATCTAGGTTTTTTTTTTTTTTTTTAAGAGAGAGTGAGAGACATGAGGGAGACAGAAAGAATCAACTTTAGTTTTTCGTCAGATTTTAAATTGCTCTGACACTTAGTTGTGTATGTGGTGCTAGGGTTTGAACCTGGGTCCTTGCGCATGCCAGGCAAGCAGGATACCACTGAACCAACCACACTCCAGCCCTGAGTTTCACCGATTATTAATGTCTTCTATTCAGGTGCTGGATCTGCCAGACTGATAAAACAATATTGATACACAATATTGTAACAACTAAGTAACTAAAAACTTAGCAACAACTGAAGTCCACATTTGCATCAGGGCTCCTTCCTGGTCGTCCAGGCACAATGTCCCGCGTCCACTGTCCAGCATGACGCTAACACCCTGTGTCCACCCCTTCCTCCCTTCCCCCTGTGCTCTAGTAGGGGTTGACTGTCTCCGTCCCCTGGCTTCACCTCTTCCAAAGATGCCATAGTTGGAATCAGACCCCGTGTGGCCTTTTCGGACTGGCTCCTTCACTTAGCAATGTGCATGCAGGACCCTCCCTTCGTCACATCTGGACAGGTGGTTTGCTACCCCATGCGCCTGCTGGGGACACCTTGGTGCTTCCAGCTAGGGGCACTCGTGGATGCAGCTGCTGTAAGCATGCACACTGGACGGTTTTAAACGTTGAAGGAAATCAAAGAAAGAATATTTTGGGGCACATTAGACGAAGCCCAGGTCTCAGCCTCCTTGGCAATGTCTGATGGAACCCAGCCATGCCTGTTTACACAGGGTGGCAGTGGCTTTTGAAATACAAGGGCAGAGTTGAGAAGGGGCTGCAACGGTCATTTGGTCCCCAAAGCAGAAATACTATCTGGTCCGTCCTCCAATCCCTGGGACAGACAATTACAACTCCCAACTACGACAGGCCAGGAACAAAATGAACGCAAATTGGAATTGCAGCCATAGAGGGATCAAAGATCATAAAGACTTTCCTCTGCTGTTCCCCCAAATTTCCAAAGTGGTCATTGATCACTCTGTCGCTGTTAAGGCAGGTCTCCATGGAAGCTTTGCTCTACCTCCCTGGGGACTCCAGACCCACTGGGTTTCAACAGGGCTGGGCCCTGGGCCGACTGACAGGTGACAGTGAGGGGCTTCAGAGGGGCAATTTCGATTTGGTGCTTCACTTTTAGCTTCAGAGTTGGCATCGAGGCCAGGAACTCAGTGAGCAGAGACCTTGAGGGAGGGGCTTAGACTCGGCCCCTACCTTCTAACTAAAGCGGCTTGGCAACCCCACTGCTTCAGACAGAAAGCCGGTAATGACAGCTCGCAATGGCACAACAGCGTCTTCCGAAACTCCGAAACTCACGGCCGCCCCGACCCCCCACCATGACCTGGGTGGAAAGAGGGTCTTTGCAGGTGTCCTCAGGTAGGTGGCTGTGCTGGGGCAGGGTGGCCCCAGTCTGATGGCCAGTGTCCTTATAAGAGTAGAGGACAAGAGGAGGGCGGAGGGCTGTGAAGGCTGAGGCGGAGGCGGAGCAATGCAGCCAGGGGCCTAGGGTGGCTTGGAGCCCCAGAGCAGGAGGAGGCGGAGCACCCTGCCTGAGACCTGTGGGGGTGGGGTGCCCAGCCCTGCCCGCGCTCCTATTGTGGACTTCTTTTTTTTTTTTTTTTTTTCCACATTTATTAGAAGTATATTGCGATTGTGGACTTCTGGCAGCTTTTGCTCTAAGCTCTGGCTTTGTGGTACTTTGCCACAGGGCCACGAGACACCCACATAAAGAGCTTGGAGCTGGGCTACAAAGGGGATAAAGACACCACCCATATGCCCTGGCCATGGCTGTCACTCAGCCCCCTTGCTGAGCGCCCCCAGCACCCTACCTGTATGCCCAACTTAATCCTCCCAGTGGCCCCAGGAGACCAAGGCCATACCCTTGGAGCTCGGGAGGGGCTCAGACTCACTGCTGGGCATCTGGCCTTGAAACAGGCTACAGGAGCTCTGGGGCCCTGCCCTCTGAAGACATGGTGCAGGAGCCACCCAGCTGCCCAGGAGGCATGTTGGGAAGCTGGCCACTGTCAAGAACCACTCCAGTTCTTTGGCAGCACCTCTAAGCCCCTGGAGCTGCTGGCAGCCGCCTCCTGCTAAGGACCCCACACCTGCTAAGGAGCCCCTGAGCTGAGGGGCAGCAGTGAAGAGGGCCCTGCTTCGGCCTGGGTGAGTGCCCAGCTTCCTGGTCTGGCACGGAGACCCCTGGGGCACAACTTCTTCCTGTGGCTGTCTCTAGGCGGCAGGGCGGGGGTGGGGGTCCGGGCACTGCATGGACCTGCCACCTACTTTCCTCAGGAGGCTAAGGACCAGAGGTCTGTTGCCCTCCAGGCAGGGGGAGCAGCTGGAGACAGCCACCTCAACCGGGGCTGGCAGGAGGAGGGGGAGGTGCCAGGAGGAGCCTGCCAAGTGCAACAGAAACATAAGACAAGATTAGTCTCCACACAGCTCGGAACAGATTGCAGGGTGTCGAGAGATGGCGTGTTTTAAAGAAATAAATCTCAGCTCCCGGTCGCAGAAGCACAAACAAACCCAAACAACAGATCTTCGGAAGCTCTTGGAAGCTGCCAGCCTCCCGCGGGATTGCTGCTGCGGCCTGGGAGGGGCTGGGGACATTCCCGGCATCCTCTGGGGGCGGTGTGGTGGGGCATCCGGAATGCCTGGGTGGCCCACAGCAGAGCTGGGCATGGTCCTCAAATATGGGGAAGGCAGGGGACATACCCCAGCTGCACCCCTCACTGGTTCCTGGCCCATCTATACCCCAGGGCTCTCTGGGACCCGCTCACCTCTCCCCAGGGCGTTGCAGCAGCCCATAAACCAGCCGACACGTCTGCGCTGCCCGCCTCACCCATCCCTGGTTCTCGGTGTGGCTGAGTGGACTCCTAGCACCCAGGTCCCACCCCAGTCCTGCCTGGAAGCAGCCTGCCTCTGGGTCTCCCCGGGTGCCCTTCCCTCTGTTCCCCCCACAGCTCCCCACCCCTGTCTTTTCAGGCCTCTGTCCTTCCTGGGTTGACAGTTCTCTGACCAGGAACCCGGAGGGCAAAGTCTCAGGTCCGTATTGACCGTTTCATTCCCTCCCTAGCCCACCCTGGGGATGGGTGCGGGGGACAGGGAAGGCATGTGGAGTCCAGCTGCATCCCAACCCTGCTGCCTGGGCTGGGGCCTGAGTCACAACGGGCACCTCAGCCTCTGTGGCAGCACTCGCGGGTCCTGGCCTACATGCTCTGATTCCAGAACCTTCCCAGAGCCTGGGATTCCTCCCAGAGCAGCTTGTTTCTGTCCCCTGTACATGCAGGATGCTTGATAACGCCATTAACAATCAGGCATCACAGCTGATGCCTGTCACAGCCTCCTCTCCCGAAAGCACCTGCAATACCATTTATTTCACTCCACACGCCCGGAAGGCAGGTGGGCCATCTGCCTGCCCCATCAGGGAAACCAGGACCTCCTGCCCCCTCCCCAGGACAAAGCCACCCTGGGGAGGGGGCACCTGCTCACTTGTTCTTGCCTTTCCCTCAGCAGTGACTCTTGCAGGCCTGTCCTGTGCAGGGAGGGCCACTCCATCTCCAGGGAGCACCCTCTGTCCCCGCAGGACTCATCCAGAGCAGCCGGATGAAGAATTTAAACATGAAACATAAATGTGCGGGAGATTCCACTACAGACGGTTGTGCTGGACAGTGACCGTGCAGAGGACCCCGCAAAACTGCGGCAGGGCAGCCGCAGAGAGCCTCAAGGCCCGACAGATGGCACAGACACAAGGTTGCCACTGGCAGCCTCTCCAGCGCAAGGGGACACCCGCAGGGCTCAGGTGGCAGAGGTTTGGCAGGAGGCAGGAGAATGTTCCAGCTGGAAGGAGTGAGGCAGGAAACCAGGCAGCTGTGTGGGGTCCCTGAGTGCCCAGCGTGCACAGGAAGAGCCAGACATGAGCAGACAGGCAGGCGGGCCTCCCTGCAGGACCCCACCCCACCTTTGCTGGCCTGAGGCCCACGGGGGCTGTGCCAGGCTCACATGGGCTGCGTGCCCACACCCTGCAGGGGACACTGCCCCCTCACTCTGCAACCGTGAGCACATCGTCACTAGCGCCAGCCACCCTGAGAAAGCCACCGAGAGTGACAAGAGGATCCAATGAGAGAGAAAACACAGCATTCATCTCCCAGAGGACACAGGAACTGCTGATGAGGATCACTAGGGACTGGGTAGCAGGCCATCAGTGCCACGTCTCACTGGAAGGACCTGGTGACTGGATGGCCTTAGGGCTTCTTCATTAGCAAATTGCAAGACAGTCCAGCCAGCCCTGAGAGTCAGGGACATCTATTTTTAAAAATTGGTTTGCATAGGCTGAGGCCATAGCTCAGTGGTGAACGTTTGCCTCGCACATGCAAAGGCCCTTAGTTCAACCCCCAGGACCGCAAAAAAAAAATTAAAAAAATTAAAAATAAAAAAAAAAGTTTTCATCCTAAGATCAATATCATCACCGAATGAAATGTTTGAAAACTGAGAACAGGAAAGTCATAATCACACTCTACGAACTGTCGGTCCAATGTGGTAGACACTGGCCACAGGTAGCATTTAAGTTTATGTTAATCAATGTCATTTAAAATTTTAAAAATTAGGGGGCCGGAATGGTGGCTCATTGGTTGGACACTTGCCTGGCGTGTGCGAGGACCTGGGTTTAAACCCCAGCACCACATACACAACGAATGGAAAAATAAATAAAATTCATCCTCTCTCTCTCCCTCTCTCGGTAAAAATAAAACTTGGGTTGCTCAAGCTGCACCTGTCACATCTGGGGGCTCCCAACCACAGGAAGCCGATGGCCATGTGGAGGGCAGCCCTGGACCACTCATCTCGCTTGGTGCGGCCGAGCTCTGGACCCCACCCTTCGCACTCAGGCTCTTTTCGTTTGGCCGTGGCACCTGCGATCTCTGGTCTACCGGCTTGTCTAGATTTCCATGCTGCACCCCAGGCTTCTCCACACCATGTATTCTTCCACCTGGTGCTGCCCAGGTTCTGAACCTCTGGGGGTCACAGCCCGTTCAGGAAGGCAGGGGCCCCCTCCTCTTAAAAATGTGCCCCCAGGGGCAGTCACCAAGGCAGGGCAGACCTCTGGGCCTCGGGTAGAAGGAGCTTAGTTGGTCTGCCCCCTCCTCCGCTGTTGGACATTTAAGTCCTTTTCTTTCTCCCTGCTATAAAAAACACCATGAGGAACATCTTCGTGCAATTTTTTTAAAAATTGGGCTAGTTTTGTTTTTGTTTTTTTTTTTTTTTTTTTGAGAGAGAGAGAGAAGGAGAGAGAAAGAATCAATTTTATTTATTTTTCATCTGGCCTTTGTTTCTCTGACACTTAGTTATGTGTGTGGTGTGGAGGTTCAAACCCAGGTCCTCGCACATGCTGGGCAAACACTCCAAGCACTGTGCCACGACCCCAGCCCCAATTTGGATGAGCTCCTGAAGAGACATTTGGACTTAGGGACACTGAGTGTCAGTCATTAACCAGAGCACCCAGCACATCTCTAGGGCAGGGCCAACTGAAGCATGCCAGCCACACCAGGTGCCCATATCACACCCTCACCCAGCTGGCTCTTAAGATTGTACTGGGTCCCTCTCAGGACAGGATGTTCCTGGATCTTGAAGGGAGTCACCCTCCTCCCCATCAGTCCAGAACCTTGGGATCCTGAGATCCTGGGATCCTATGGAGGGCGGTGACTAAGCCAGAACCCAGGTCCCGCTGGCAAAAGCTCTGTGTCAGGGGAGCAGGTGGGCCCATGTGAGGAATCAAGACAACACCTCCCCAAGGATGCCTCCAGCGCTGGTGTGGTCACTGACCTCCAGGCTGCCACTGCCTTGGGGGGCTGGGTAGGAAGCCTTGCCTTCTGGGAACCACACCCCAACCCACTGTACCCCAGAGATAGCAGCGAATATGGAGAGCCCCGGGGAGGACGCTGCCACTTCTGTAACCACTCAGGCCTTCAGTGAACTACTGCTAGATAATAAATGTCGGCAGGGCTCTTTGATCCCTAGGGCTGTCCTCCCACCAACCCCTGCCAGCCACTAAGCCTGTCTGTGTAGTTCTCCAGTTCTGCCGCTAGAGGGGTCCCGCGAGCCAGCCTACCTGCCCTGCCCTCCTGGGGCACGCAATTCCCAGACCCTGAGGAACTCAGCTCTAGGAACGTGGCAGGTGCATGCAAAGAAAGCCACGCCCGCTGCGATCTCAGCTCTAACTCCCCTCCCTGCCGGGCACACGGGGACCCACCTGTCCCTTTGGGGCCCCTGGCAGTTGCACATTACAAACCCCTATGGGGTTCAAAGTTCGTAGGGCTGGGAACCCACCCCCATCGAGGCTGGCTTAATAGGTCAGGGTGTGTCGGGGCAGCAGGACTTTGAAAAGCTGCCCAGGGATTCTCACCCGCAGCCCACCTGGGGATGCCTGCTCTAAGACTCTGGTTCAAGGGACCATTTGGGAAGGATTTCCTGTACCATCATGTGCCAGGTGCCACAGGGGACAGAGGAGCAAGGAGTGCCAGTGTTGCTTCCAGGGGACCAAGACACACTGGAGCAGAGGAGCAAGGAGGCTGGGGAATGAGATTCCAGGGCCCAGCCCTTCTCAGATCTGCATTTTTTTTTTCAATAAAGGCTCCCAGCAACCTGTCCCACATAGCGGGAGCAGGTTTGGCGTTGGGCCACTGTGCCTCTGTGTGACACCTATCACCTCTGACGCAGGCAGGCCTGTTTCACCTCGGCCCTGCAGGGAAGTTCAGGCTCGCAGGAGGCAGGGCAGGGTCCAGGGCAGGTCTGTCTCCTCCCACTACAGAGCTGCTGCTGTGTCTATGGCTTGGATAAGGCCAGAGCGTCCCCCACGGGCTCACAGGCTGGGAGCCTGGACCCAGTGTGGTGGTGTGGAGGGGGTGCGACTTGCAAGAGGCAGGCCTGGTAGAAGGTCATCAGGTCACTGGGGTATGCCCCCAGGGGAACAGATGATGTTCCCCTGGACTCTGGGTATTTCTCTCAGGAGGGCTATTATAGAAGAGCATGCCTGGCCCCTGCCTGAGCCAACTTCCTGCCTGGCTCTGTGACCTCCCTCTGCTGCACGCACTCCCCCCGCGATGCCTTCCACCATGATGGAATGCAGCCAAGTCCACTTGCCGGAGCCCAGTGTGATAGGTTGCCAGGCCAGGGACTTTCAGCCTCTGAAACTGGCCACCGGACACACCTCTTTTCTTTATGAATATTCAGCCTCAGGTATTTGCTGTCACCACAGAAAGTGGACTAACGTGGTGTCCAGTGAGCCTCAGCCAGACCGCATCAAGATGGGCAAGTGCCCTGGTCAGGGGCCCCAAGGTGCAGAGGCCCAAAGGACCAGTACATGGAGACAGCAGCCTCAGCGGGAAGGCCATGAAGCGTTCTCTGCACCTTCATAATGAGCAGGGACGGGAGGCAGTGACCACTCCCCAGCACCAGGCTCCAGTTCCTGCCAGGCTTGCTGACCACACACCCGAGCCTGGCACCTGACCCTCACACCGAACGACCCTACAAGGAGGGGTTGGGACCACATTTCACACCCAGGAGGCAACTCAGTGTCAAATGAACAAACCTGGACGAAGGGGTGAAGCAAGGCTTAAAGCCGAGAAGTTGATTCCAAAGTTCACACTTTCCACCGTTCGCCTCCCAGCAGCATCAAACAGGGCCTGAGGCCTGGGGTTAGACCCGGGCTCTGGTGGCAGAGGGGCAAGGGAAGAACTGTCCTCAGCCCCCCTGGGGGGACGCAGGTTCCCCCAAAGCCAGATGCAAAAGCTCTACTGGGGCTGAGAATCTTACATAAGTTGGGGTTGGGAGAGGATGCAGGTGGAAGCCCGGGCAAAGGGGACACACAGCAAAGGCATGGGGCACAGCAAACCCTGGGGTGCCGTGTGTGGCTAGGAGGGAGGTTGCTGGGAGCCAGCAGAGCAGCTCAGCTACCAGAGGGAGCCTGCAGCACCCCTGCCTCCCCCGCTGCCAACAATGCCCACCTCAACCGTTATGAGAACACCTGGTGCTGTCACTTCCCCAGGGACAGAATCAGCCTCGTGCACATTGCTGCTCTGGAGGCATCAGGGCTGGCGGAATCCCCATGGGGATCCCTGAGAAGCACCATGCATAGGGTGGAAAGGGGAGCCAGGAGAGCCCTAGGGGACAGATATCACTATGCTCATCTGACCACGGGGGAACCAGAGCTCCAAGAAGAGAAAGAACCTTCTCAGGTTCAGGCCACCAGGGGGCCAGACCCACCCAGCACTCAACTCCTCATTCCCAAATCTGGGCTCCTAAGGAGATAGGGCTGCTGGACAGAGACCAGACTCTGCATGACATCCTCAGCCCCAAGACCATGAGCCAAGCCTGCCACCACCGCGGGGCAGAGTGAAGGATAAGACGGGCAAGGACACCTCTCGTCCACCCAAGTCCTGGGGTGCCTGGACGTCCCTGGGTACCACTGCACTGCCAGTGTGGCACCACCAGGAGGTGCCCTGACTGGCCTGGCCATGGATCCAGCCAGGCTGAAGGTTTATCCCCAGCCAGTCCCTGGTCCAGGACACTACAGGGCTCAGCAGACCTCAGCGGGGCACCTGTAATCCTCATGGCTGACTGCTACCTTTTATCTGCTCTCAAGCACCTGAGACAAATGCCATCGTCCACATTGGTCGTCAGTGGACTGCATCTTGTTCAGGGGATAAAATCAGGGAAGCGTCCATCTCCAACTCCTTTCTGCTCGGCCGGCAAAGGCTCCGTGTCCCTCCACCCACCTTGGCTGCCTGGTTTCCACGGGTCCAGTATGTCTGTTTGTGTGTCCAGCCCTGGCACAGACCCAGGGAGTTCAAACCCTGTGGCTTGTGTAAAGGCCAGTGACCTCCAGCAAGTCACTGATCTTTGAGCCTCCATTCCCTTCCCACACAAAGGGGACGATATTGAGACTGACCTCACAGGCCTGGAGAAGTATAAACATATGTGACCCATAGCACACAGAGCCTGTGCCCCAGCAACGCTCAGGCCTGGGTGCCTGGCTCATGCCGGGTCCATGCGGGAGCTGAGTGGTCGCGTGCTGATGGGCCAATGCCAGCTCTCACCTCCGTCTGCTGCTTCCACCTTCACGTCCCTACGCTATGGGTGCAAGGACCACAACCAGAGCACGGGAAAGGGCTGGGACTCACGTGCCCATCCTGGTGCTCTGGGCAGGCGTAGCCACACTGGGTAAGCCTGGGGTATGCCACCTCTGCCAGGCCTTGGGTCCCTGCAGACACCCGTCAGGGGACACATGACAACTCTCCCCCATCAGGACTTCTTGGGCTTCAGGGCCTGGGAACCTGCGCAACAGGGAGGTCCAGCTCCTGCCCAGTCCAGGCCAAGGTGCAGCCTGAGTCATCAAGCCCACCTGCCACCAAACTCAGGCACTTCAGTTCTCGTGAGCACCAGGGGCCTCCAAGTCGGGCGAGGGCTGCCATACTCCCCCTGGGGCTGCCTTCCCGCCTCCACGGCTGGCAGAGGCTAGGAGTCCCAGCTGGCCAGGTCACGTGCCTGGAACACAGAGCTTGGCTGGGGACCAAGCGAGGCAGCGAAACTGGCCTCAGGCCAGCCCTATGAGCCTGTGACACCACGCAGGCTCTTGGACACTTGCCTGGGGGCTGAGGGAGAACCAGTGCTCTCCTGCCCCTCCCGGGATGAGAACGGGATGCTGCCTAAGCCAGCTCACAGGAGCGGGCCACAGAGGGCGGGGAGAACAAAAAGGCCCAGGACTCCAGCGGCCAGGCAGCTCAGGGTCCCCGTGCCTGGGCCCTCACCTTGGGGAGGAACGCCTGCCGCGACCTCAGGACCCACAGGTGACTTAGGCCTAAGCTTCCCATGGACAGGGCCAGCAAAACTCACCTGCCCTCGCTCTCCAGGAACGCGGAGCTGCTGCCCTCTGCAAGGGCTGCGCTGATGGGCGACAGGCAGAAGGGCGAAGAGAAGGCGTCCGAGTCGGAGTCGAAGGAGCTGTCCCTGCTCACTCCATCCGCGGACAGCTCCCAGGAGCCCTCCTCCTCCCCGGCCTCTGGCCGCAGCTCCCTGCCCTCCTCGGCCCCATCCTGTGACCTCACGGTAGACAGGATCCCCAAGTCGCTGTGTGCAGGCTGCGAGGTGGGCAGCGGACCGTCGGCCCCCACACCCTGGGCCAGCTTCTCCCCATCCTCAAAAGAAGGGCTGACGTGCACGGTGTCCTGGATGCTCTGGGCCACCACTAGGATTTCCTCATCTCTGGGGATCAGGGAGGGCCGTGGCTCCGTGGGGGAGGGCTGGTGGGGAGCCCCCAGGCTCGTGGCACGCCGGCACCGATGGCGGGGTGCCTTGCGCACAGGGGAGCTCTCTGGGGTGATGTAGCGCAGGGCCTCCTCGTCCTGCCTCTGGATGCGAGAGTTAGGGACCCACGCCAGGATGAGGGTGGCCCCCAGCAGCTCATCCTTCTCCATGTAGAGGCACAGATACCCTGTGGGGAGTCACAGGGCAGGCAGGTTAGGGGACACGCAGGCTGCGTAAGGCCAACAAATGCGTCTCCCGGAGGAGACTCAGCACTGCGTACACCATGGCCCCAGGTGGACCAGACGTGGGCAAAACACCCCAGGGGCAGGTCCAGCCCACATGGCTCGACTCCAGGACCACCGTCTAAGCACACCCCTGCCAACTGACCAGGACAGTGGCCTTGGGCTCAGCCTGGCCTCAGCTTTCCACTCAGGTTCAGAGCCTGGGCCCCGACCGCTACCTAGCTTATCTGACCATTCCTGGCCTGCCTGGCATCAGCCTCCTCACCTGGGCAAGCCCAGGGCCTCGGGAGCCCCGAGTCACAGCTGTGCAGCACACTGAGGTGTGGGGCAGGCAGGAGACTTTATTTCTATCTCACAACAAAAATAAGCCCAAGCTGGGTGGAGCCTGGGCCTCCAGCCATGGTCTTCCTACGATTTCTCTTAAGTGCGGTTGTTGGAAGGGGCTGTTTGCCAAGGCTGCTTGTGGGCCCCCAGGGAGGGGAAGAGCAGCTTCACCAAGGCCACAGGGAGTGCCCGGGAGCTTGGTTTTAGGGGGAAGGTGGCACTGCCTGGTGCTGCTCCAAACTGTTCCAGGGTATCCCAGTCCCCAGGCATGTGGCATCCTGCCCAGGCCTCCAGTCTCTGTACTGAAAATGCCCCTGGGCAGAAGCCCTGCCCTGGACCACCACCTCTGGGCTCTGAGGCCAGCCCATCCCCTCTGCACCGCTCCCATATTCAGGAGAGTCTGGGAAACTTGGGGACATCAGTCAGGCACACAGAGGATCACGCAAGACTGAGGCTGAGTGTTCCTGCACCCTCTGACCACACGCCACAGCTCCGGGATGGGGAAGAGAACCTGCAGAGCTCTTGCAGGGCACTGCTGTTCTGTGTTAGGCCCGGAGTGAAAGGCCACACCTGGAACTCAGACCAGAACGCCAGCCCAGGGGCCACCCACCCTTGGAGCATCCTCCAGGAACCAGGACCCTGAATTCCAGCCCCACACAGCAGGTGCTGGGTCCAGAGAAGCACGGGCTGGAGGAGCCCAGGGCCCGGGGAGTAGAGCCCATTCCCCTGTCTTGAAGCCACGGTTCCAGCTCACGCCTGCCACCCATCCAGGCAGGAGCACCTGGCTCTCTCTGAACACTCGACTGACAACAGCTAAACTTTTTGCCCTTTCTAATAATTTATTTATCCAGTACTCCACTGAGACATATGTGGACATCTGGTCTGAGATATCCATCTGCACCCTTGCCCCAGGCCCTGCAAATGCCAGGGTGGCCCATGGGGAAGAAAGAAAGCAAGTCCCTGCTGCTGCAGCCGAGGACGCACAGGCTTAGGGCATCCTCCCAGCAGCCCGGGGAGCCCGATACTGTGCTGCAGCCCGCAGTGTGGCCCAGTGCTGTGCAGCACAGAGCCACCCGGCCGCGACGCATGGGTCCTCCTCCACTGGAGGCCAGCGCTGTGCAGCACAGAGCCACCCGGCCGCGACGCGTGGGTCCTCCTCCACTGGAGGCCCGCTCAGGCTCTCGCCACTGGAATGGGGCCACCGTGAACTACAGAAAGCAACAGAGGAATAAACAATATCTTCTGGTTAGGAGTCACCTGCATGGATGACAAGGGACCACGAGGGCCTCAGGTGTCACTGCACATATGCCCCCAGCTGCCCAAGAGCTGGACCTAACACCCTCAGGCCAGGCCCCCTCCTGTCCATGACCTTCCCTCTAGATGTCACAATGGGAACACTACCCGTGCTGTGGCCCTTGGCCCTCCAGTGCCCTGGCTCAGAACTAACCTGACCCTGCAAAATGAAAAATGAGACAGTCTCTTTGGGCTCTGCAAAAGATGACAAAGTCCCCGTCACCATGGGAAAGTTTCCCTCCCCAGGGACCAGGTTGGGCATGTCCCGGGAACAGTGACAGGAAAGACAGAGTTCCAACACGGAGGGTCTGGAAGGAAGGGTCCCCTCCTGGTCTCCACCTGCAGAGCCAGTGGGGGGCTCTGGTGGCTACTTCCCATTCCTGGGAGCCCAGGCAGAGCACCATGACTCCCCGAGGACCTCGGCCCCTTGCTCCCGACCCGGCTCACCTGGGTGGTGCTCCCCCAGCCCCTGCAGCCCCTCGGGAGGGTGCACGCAGACATTGTTCTTGGAGTAGATGATCTCTCCATCCAGCACAGAGGGGGCCCCGCCACTGCCACCAGGGGTGAGGGTCAGGAGGTCTGAGGCTTTGGAGGAGGCCCGGCGAAGGAGGCGGCCCAGAGACATTGCTGGGCACGTGTTTCCATCCTCCGTGGGCTTCGGCCCAGGCAGGGCTCCCCAAGACCTGCCTGGGGGAGGAAGAGAGGAGACGAATCCACGGTCAAGGTCATGAACACATGACAGGTGTCCCTGCAGCTGGGGCTGTGCCCTGCCTCATGCTGCAGATTCCCATGATGGTGGCTGATCATGGGACGGGGTCCTGTTAGCATAAGACCACGCATAAACTGCCAGGGTCTCCACCTCGGCTGGGCCACCCTCCTGTGCATTGCAGGATGCCCAGCAGCAGCCCAGGCTTGACCTGCCACGTTCCACTAGCACCTCCCTTCCCAGGATGACAAATGAAATGACTCGGACCCTGCCAAAAGTCCCCCAGGGTGGGGGAGTCAAGCCGCCCCCACAGAGAACCCCTGAGCTGAGGGAACGCTGACCCCAAGTAGAGACCTTATGAAGACTTCCAGAATTCCCACCTGCCCGGATTTCCTGCGTCAGCACCGAGCGCCTCCTCCCTCCCATGTTTCCAGCGCCCTCACTCCTGCCTTGAGCGTTTCCTGGTATCCTGGTGCACAGGCGCCACAGATATCTGAAGGACCAGAGTTTCCACACGATTCATTTTTTAAAAAGTGGACTAGAGGGCTGGAGCAGTGGCTCGGTGGTTACAGCACTTGCCTGGCATGTGTGAAGTCACAGGTTCGAACCCCAGCACCACATACACAGCAAAGTGTTGGAGCAACGAAAGCCACATGGAAAACTAAATAAAATTGATTCCCTCTTTCTTTCTCTCTGTTTAAAAAAAAAAAAAAGTAGACTAGAAACAAGAACACTATCTAGAAAATATAAAGAACTTCTCCAAAGTCATAAACAGGCCGAGATCCTCATAAAGAGAACAGACAAGTCGTGGGGGAGCAGGGAACCAAAGAACTGTAACCATGGAACGAGACCTCGTTTTCAAACAAAATCCAACCCCGAAAGGCGACAGAAGCCAGAGGACACCCACGTTGGAGAGACCGCACAGAAGGAGGAGCTGGCACAGACTCCGGCCTGCGCCAAAGCCGGGGGCAGGGCAGTGATTTGATCCCATAGACCTGGCACTGCTCAGAAAACGCCCGGGGTGGTTTCCAAAGTGCAGTTCCCAGCCCTACCTGTAGTGGAGTCTGAGGTCAGTTGGATGGGCCTTGACCAGCATAAGCAGGAAAAGAACAGAAATCACCCTGTGCGCTGGGTACAGAGAGTCTGTGGATTTGGCCACCTGGGCAGGCCTACCCAGGCCCAGCTGACAGCGGCTTGCCTTGGTAACGCTACGTAGGCTTTTGGCAGAAGCGGTTCTCCAGAGTTTGCATTGTGCAACCCCCTCCTGTGATACTGGGCGTGGTGGCAGCCGCAGCTCGTTGTGGACCACTGGATCACCAATGGAAGCCCACACGCTCCAGCACATTCTGTCCCCAAGCCAGGACGTCCCGCTCCATCAGCCACGGGAATCCAATGCATTTCAAATTAGGGTCTTTTCCATCCACAAGGGGTTTATCAGCTGGGGCATTGCTATAAACTGAGAACAGGGGTGCTATCAGGCATACACAACCAAAGTATCTGGAAGCGTCCTAGTGAAGGAACCTAACACCCTGAACAAGGACACCCAGGGGGACATGTGGGCTGTAGGAATGCCCCCGACAGCCAGGAACAGCAAAGTCTAGATGGCAGCTACCAGAACCAACCTGAGGGTCGCACGTGATGGCACACCAAACCCAGCCACGCAATGACCACAGGCAAGTTATCTATGCACATGAAGAGACAGGGAGCAGCCACGCTGCACCTGACCACAGGCCTCCAGGACAGGCAGCTCAGCTGCAGGCACAGACCAGCTTTGCAAGAGAGCACAGAGAGGAGGCAGGGGGATGACCCCCAGAGGGGCTTCAACCTCATCTCTTGAAGCCAATGTGTCAAAACTACCAACCGGAAGGGACAAATGAATGTGTTACCATGGAATATTATTCAGCCTTAAAGAGGGAAGAAACTGAGGACGCTGTGCTAAGTGAAACACAACCATGTCACTTAGCTGCCGGGGCCCATTCTGAGAGGTCTGTCACCGGGCACTTCTGCTGTTGTGCGAACACCTTGGGCTGCGCGTAGATGAAACCAGGTCAGCCACACCTCACGGGGCAAGAGAACCGCGTGGGACCACCAGCATTCGGGCAATGTGGAAGGTGCCACATGGCCATGAGCCACACCCGGGGGGACCGCTAGGTTTCCTTTCCTATGCAGAAGCTGCAGAGGAAAAAGGAAAGAAAGGTGGGGGTGGGCCTCATGAAAAGCAAAGAGAGGTAGGAGAGGAAATGGACCAGGGAAGGGGGAAGGGCTGGGGAGGGATTTTGGCCAAATGATTCCATCCTACTGTGCGCATATATAACAACAAATCCCATCGTTATGTGCCACTATAATGTGCCAATCAAAAGTGTGGAGGGAGGGGCTGGAGCGGTGGCTCAGCGGTTATAGTGCTTGTCTGGCATGCGTGAGGACACGGTTCAAACCCCAGCACCACGTACACAACAAAGTGTCAGAGCAACGAAAGCCACGTGAAAAACTAAATAAAATTGATTCCTTTCTCTCCCTCTCTCTCTGTGCTGGGGTTTGAACCCCGGTACTCACACATGCCAGACAAGCACTGTAACTGCTGAGCCACCACTCTAGCCTGCCCCTGCCTTTTAAAAAAAATTTTAAGGGGCTGGAGCGGTGGCTTGGTGGTTATGGCGCTTGCCTGACATGCACAAGTACACGGGTTCAAACCCCAGCACCCACATACACAACTAAGTGTCAGAGCAACGAAAGCCATGTGAAAAACTCAATAAAAATGATTCTCTCTCTCGTTCTCTCTCTCTCACTCACTGTCCTTCACTCTTAAAAAAATTTTTTTTAGGGGCTGGAGCAGTGGCTCAGCGGTTTCGGCACTTGCCTGGCAAGCACGAGGACCCAGATTCAAACCCCAGCACCATGTACCCAACTGAGTGTTGGAGCAACGAAGGCCATGTGAAAAACTAAATAAAGTTGTTTCTCTCTTTCTCTGTCTCTCTCACTGTCCCTCTATCTTTAAAAAAATTTTTTTTTAATGTGGAGGGAAAGATAAAGAATTACAATGTCATCTGATAAGCCTTACGACAGAGGGTCTCCCTTTCTCCACACTGGCCACGCCCAACAGAAATAGAACACAAACTGCAAATACAATTCCTTTCCTTAGAAAGGAAAAGGAAATGAATGAAACTTATTCCAATAATATGGCTTTTAAGCCCAGTAGTTCCACAATGCCCTTGTTTCCACCCATCAACATGGAAGCGTGACGAGCAGGGCATTTTCTCTTACAGTGGCATGTCCTCAGAGTCTGGTGCGTAGCTCGAACACCACTCAGCACCAGACGCTGTGCCGGGACCTGTCCCCAGCCTGTGGTTCCAGCTCTCCCTCCTGGGCACCTGCGGCACGGTGAACCCCGCCCAGACTGTTCCAGAGGCTCTGGTGGACAAACCAGGGCAGGTCGGCTAAACATCAGCCAGAGCTGTTTGCTGTTGGAAGACCATTCTCACCTATTTTTAAAACATATTTGCCCTTTCATGGGCTCTTTCATCTTACATAAACCTGCTTTCCAGCCTCTGCTCCCCATCAGACAAGGAGGCAAGAATCCTTGACCTATTTTTTTAGACTTTAAAGACTCTTTTGGAGTGGAGGGCGTAGCTCAGTAGTGGAGAGTGCAGGCCCAGCATGCATGGACAAGGCCCTGGGTCACAAAACACTTGGAAATATAAAGAGCATATGTCCTTTAAGTCACCTGACCCAAAATGCATGCATGTTTTCTGCTATTGCCTGGGCCCTGTCTAAAAATAAATACATGACAAAATTAAAAACTCACCCCACTGGAATTACATCCTTTTTTAACATATATTTTTTTTAAAAAAAAAGAGAGAAGGACAGTGAGAGAGAGAGAGAGAATCAATTTTTATTGAGTTTTTCACATGGCTTTTGTTGCTCTGACACTTAGTTGTGTATGTGGGTGCTGGGGTTTGAACCTGTGTACTTGCACATGCCGTGCAAGCGCCATAACCGCTGAGCCACCGCTCCAGGCCCATCCTTTCTTTCTTTCTTTCTTTTTTTAGAGAGAGAGAGAGAATTTTATTTAATTTTTCACATGGCTTTCATTGTATACGTGGCACTGGGGTTTGAACCCGCATCCTTGCACGTGTCAGGCAAACACCATAACCTCTGAGCGACCGCTCACTCCAGCCCTGACATCATTTCTTGCTTTTGGTTTTCTGATAAACACAGGTTCCCAGGCCTTATGGGCTCAAGTGAGTTTCCTAAAATTCACATGTGGAAGTGTTCCCCGGGGACCTCAGAAGTGACTCTATTGGAGAGATCATCTTTGCATAGGTGACCAGGTTAAACGAGGTCACAGTGGCAGCTCTATCCCACTGTACCGGAACCTCATACGCTAAGACTCTGGGACCCCCGCAGGGGGATGAGGAGTAAGGAGAAGGGTTCCCAGCACTGTGAACACAGCGACCTGCAGGCCAAGGAGAGGCCTAGAAAAGGTTGCTTCCCCCACAGTCCTGGGAAGAAGCCGGCTGGCCACCACCTGGACCTGGGGCTTCTGGCTTCTAGGACTGGAAGAACAGGTTCATTGTTTAAGCAGCCCCAGGTGTTTTACTTTGCTAGACGGCCTTAGGAAAGGAAGACAGGGTTATTAACAGTGCTGAAAACTCGAAAGGCTGATCCTGCACCTTAATAGATGCACACCACTCTTGAGCCAGCCACAGCCACAGTTGCTACACATTTGGTTTCCAAATCCAAATGGTTACTGTTTCAATAAGAAACGACTTTTTTTTTTTTTTTTTTTGCCACCAGGGATTAACCCAGAGGTGCTTTACCACTGAGCCACATCCCCTTCCCTTTTTATTTTTTATTTTGAGACAGGGACTCATTAAGTTGGTTTTAGGCTTCGGTAAGTTACTGAGGCTGGCTATTAACTTGCAATCCTCCTGCCTCAACCTCCTGAGTTGCTGGGACTACAGGTGTGTGCCACTGTGCCCAGCAAGAAATTAGATTTGTATCAGCAAATCTTCATCTGCAACCTCAGTTATTTCCAGAAGATAATTCCTGAGATTCCTGACCATTCCCCAGGAAGATAAACTGGAACCCTGACACATAGCACCCGATGGTTTTCCAAACAGGTACCAGCATTACCAAGGATTAAAATCTTTGCCAATTTGAGAACTGAAAAGCAGCTGTCTGGCGGTCCGTTCATCTAGCGGATTACCCCACACTCATCAGACATCTGTGCTCATCCCGTGAACTGTCTATTGGTGCGCTTTGCCAATTTTTCTGCCAGGACGTTGGACGCTGTATTGATGTCTAGGAACTCTTTATATAGGAAAGATCATAATCCTTTGCCATAGTTGTTGCTGAGTGTGCTTCCTAATTCGTCAGCTGCCTTCTAACCGTGTTATTCACTTTGAAGAACAAAACTTCTAAATTTTTATGTAAATTGATGGTAACTTTTCTTTAGTGCTTTCTTTTATTATCTTTATACATCATATGGTCTTCCCAAGCCAAAGCTCCATTAAACATTTGTTTATATTTATTCTACTTTTTTAATGGTTTCAATTATCCATGAACTACCTTTGATATTTCAAAGTGTGCTCTTACCTGAACATGCTTTGAACTTGAACACGAATATCAACCAATTCACTGAGTGTTTACATTGTTTTTATCTCTGTTCACACTTTTGATAGTTTACTTAGGTTATCTGTCTGATCAAAACAGGGAAATCAATTACAGTTTAATAAAGCTGGGATGTAGTTACGTAAAACCTTACGGAAATTTTTTTTTTTTTTAAAGAAAGCGGGACAGTGAGAGAGAATCAATTTTATTTAGCTTTTCAAGTGGCTTTCGTTGCTCCGACACTTCATTATGTATGTGGTGCTGGGGTTCAAACCCACGTCCTCATGCATGTCAGGCAAGTGAGTAACCTCCAAGACACTGCTCCAGCCCCCTTATGGAAATTTTTAAAAGAGGGGGGCTGAGTTGAGACCTGAACAGTTTGGCCACCCTCTCGTCTGCACCCTCAGTCTCTCCCACTGCACATGTGACCTGTGATTCTCACACCTTCCCCTCGGAGAGTGACTCCCACCACAGGCACGTTTCCCAGATGATGTTAGGTGGCGGGGTTCAGGGACCTTCCTCCTCCGGGGCGTCACCGCCACCCCACAGAGAACACCACTCATACGGTGCGTGTGCAGAAACTCACAGTCATTGCGACAGCCCCTCCGCCTTGCTGAGCAGGCAGCCTGGGGTGTACTGAGAACATGCTCTGTGGTTGGGCCCAGCAGACGCCCACACGCCCCAGCCACGCAGGCAGTCGGCGTTTCCTGCTGTGTAAGAGATGCGGGTTGCTATTTATCCAGGGCTGTTTATCCAGGGCGTCCCCACCGCCCTGGGGCCTCCGCTCACCAGCTCCCCGCTCAGGGCCGCCCTCCCCCTCCACCGGGAGTGTCCCTCTCCCAGCCCCAGTCGCAGCTCCTGCACTGCACTGCTCTGCAAGCAGAGCCCTGGAGCCTGTCAGGTGCAGGAGGGCGGTCACTCAGCACCCACACCCACAGCAGCAGTGCCCACGTGGGGGAGTTCCATCAGGGTCTGGAACCTGGTAGCATAAACGTGAGCTCAGAAGAGAGGGAGGCAAAGACCCCAGGAGACCCATTTCCAGCAAGGCCAGGGCAGTGCCTGGCTCAGAGGACTCCAGCTCCACCTGACTTGGAGCCCCTCCTGTGCCCCATGCTCCTGCTGAGGGGACCACCTGGCTGTCCGGGGCCCTCCCCCTTTCCACAACAGAACCCAGAGCCAGCTGACCCTGCTGAAGGCTCCCTGGTGGGCCTGGGCTTCCCAGCAGGCACAGCTTTGGGTGAGGAAGAAGGGGAGGCTGCTGAAGATGGGCAGGGGGGACACGGGTGAGTCACAGAGGGCCAGGTGTGCTGAGCCAACCTCGGCAGGCTGCTCCCGTCTCCGCAGGCCACCTCTGCTAGGGGGTAAAGGGTACTGCCCAAATGACCCCAAGCCCTCTACACCCAAGGCTGCGGTGGAGCAGCCGCCTGTAGGACCCAGGCACTCTGCACAGGGTCTCTTATCTTGATTCTGACTAGGAAGTCACCAGGGTGTCATGGGGCAGGGCCTGGGGGTTCACACAGCCTTCTGGCATCAAGCCCCTCCACACACCATAGTCCTCACCTCCTTGCGCAGAGGGGTGCAAGAAGATTCCATGGGGGACCTGCTGATGCGAGGATGTTGGAATGGAGTCTGGATGGCATGAGACGGACGGCAATGTCACGGAAACCAGGGCGCCATCAGGGAGGGAGGACACTGACCAGGGCCTGCACCTGCACTGAGCCACAGGAGGGAGGGAGGGAGGCCCAGAGCCACCAGGGAAACCAGGGCTTCATCAGGGAGGGAGGACACTGACCAGGGCCTGCACCTGCACTGAGCCACTGGAGGGAGGGAGGCCCAGAGCCACCAGGGAGGCCACACCAGGAGCAGCACAGGGGAAGAACTCAGAGCAGCGCACAGACAGGTGGTGACAGAGCTGCTCTGGGACAGATGGCAGAGACATCACAGCACTGTGGATGGGCTCAACGCCACTGACATGTGTGCCTGAAAACGGGTAGGTGGTGAATCTTGTGCTCTGTGAGTGACCACACCGAAACAGAGTGGGAGTGCGTGGCTGGGGCGAGCACGCACACAGCTCTTTCTGCACGTTCCGCTCACTTCCTATAAACTACCAAGGGAGCAGGCCAAGTTCAGAGCAGCTTCACTGATAGCTGTAGCACAGGAGGCAGCCCAGGGCCTCGAGGAGCACATGGTCAGCACCAGGATGCACTGAGCCGGGCAGAGCCTATCTAGGGCTCCAGCTGCAGGCTGGGCATCCTGGATCCGAAGCCCAAGCTCTGACCTGCTCCAAAATCCCAAGCTTCCTGAGTGCTAGCATGACACAGAGGAAAGCCACACCTGACCCTCATGAGGGTCACATCCAGGACAACAGTGCACTGCGGGCACGGTGGCCAGGCCTGTCATCCCAGCAACTCCAGAAGCTGAGGCAGGAGGACTGCAAGTTCAAAGTCAGCCTCAGCAACACAGTGAGGTCCTGAGCAACTCAGCAAGGTCCTGACTCAAAATAAAACATAAAAAGGGGTGGGGTGTGGCTCAGTGGTTCAGTGCACCTGGGTTCAATCCCTGGTACCAAAAGGAAAAAAGTGCACCACAACACTGTAGATGGTAACCCCAGGCCTTGTGCAGAAGCTGCAAATAGGAAACCAAGGGAATTCTGCACTGTGACTTGGGCCCCATCCATCTGCAAGGCCTCTCATGATGTAATGCAACTCTTTAAAAAATATCCGAAACACTATGGACCCCAAGCTCTTCAGGTAAGGAAGACTCAATCTGTTTGTGATGCTCTGGAAGAGAGAAAACCCTGGCCACAGTGCAAGGGTCGGTGGCTTCTGAGAGTTAGGAGGGAGGGGCAGACAAACCAGCAGAACAGGAAAGGCTTTGAAGACAGCTCAACTCCTGCTTGACCCTAGAGTGGGGGTCACATGGCACATGTTTGTCCCGACCCGCAGAACGCCCACCAGCTGGGTGCACCCTCCTGGAAACTGTGCAACCATCTAGGTTCATCGCTGGAACAGAGGTGCCACACCAGTGGGGGATGAGGACAATGGGGAGGCTGCGTGCGAGTGGGGCTGGGCTGCGGGGGTCTTTGTGCCTTCTGCTCACTTCTCCTGTGCACCTAAGACTGTTCTCAAAAAGAGACGCCTTCCATTAAAAAGAAACACACACACACACACACACACATCTCCCTGGAGGAGGGATAATAAAGTCTAATAATTTTTTAAACAAAAGAAAAAATGGAGATGCTTATATCCAACGAGGCAAGGAGAGGGCACAGCCAAACACAGGGCAAGGGAGCAGCTGGCCCCAGAGGTGGGCAAAGAGACCAGGGCATCCTGGTGCGAGGGGATAGCCCCCTGATGTCCTGACTCATGCACGTGGCCTTCAGTGACCCTTGCACTCTGTGATTTAGGCCCAGGACCTTGGGGACCTGCCATCCTATGGGATCAAAGGGAGCAAAAGTGCCAGCTCTTCCTGGCAGGCAAGGAAGATGGCTTCAGAAAGGGCCCAGTGCAAAACAGGGAGCAAAAGGAGCCCCCAAGGCCTTCCACAGCCAGAAGGCACTGTAACAGCAGCGAGGGCTGGGACCCTAGGGGCGCAGTCCTCCAACACCGGCAGTCGAGCGCCTCACGCATAGTGACCTTGACCAAATGAGTGCTCCCCACGCGATCAGATACGGCTCTCCCGCCTCTACGGAGGCCCCGGCTAGCTGAACCAAGGCAGAGCACCTCGTGCCCAAGGCAGGCAGAGAGGCAGGGAATGTGTGCGCCCGGCAGAGCTGAAAAGCTCATCCTCCCTGAATGCTCGGGAGGGATGTTGTCTTTGAAACGTTTGCATCCACGTCAGTATTGCTGATTGCAGATGATAAGCCCCATGTGCGAGACACACCAAGAAGTCCCTCCTGGGGCCACCTGCCACAGCGCCATCCTCGGGAGGTTCCCAGCGCCTTGCTGTTGCTGGTGAAGAGGACGGCAATGGCCACTTGGCAGTTGGCATGAAGAGCAGAGATGGAGCTAAGCCAGGATCTAGACTGTGCATCATCCAGGCACACAGGAAAAAAGCAGCAATCGATTGACGGGTTTCAAGGGTGTTAAGGAAAAGAGTGGCGCTGGCCCTAACACGCGATGGAGCACGTTGCCAGCTGCATCCTGGCTGCTCTGACCACTAGGCAAGGCCAGACCTTTCCAAGATGGGCTATTATGTAATTAGAAAGGAAAGAGCATCAGGGCCTCCCCCCAACAACAACAACAAAACACCCCCAAAAACCAAAAACACCCTCCGAGAGTCATTCTTTCCCATTAGCCTGCAACTCTGAAACTCAAAACACCTCTGAAGACCACGGACTGCCAGCTGGGGCAGCTCCAAGGGGATGGTCCCTGGGCGTGCAGGCAGCTGAGGTCAGCCTCAGGATTGCCCAGGTGGCCGGACTTGGGGGCCACCTGCAGGGAAAGAGGCAAGAAACAGCAGAAGTCCTGAGGAAGGGTGGGAGGTGGGGACGGGCAGGGGAGAGACCCAGAGCAGAGCTGGAAGGGGTGCAGGGTGCTCCTTGCACAGCCAGGGACAGCTGCAGGCCTGCTGTCCACCACCTGCGTTCCCTCCGCCCCAGGAGCCACCTGGCTGCTGGAACTCAGCCCAGAGGCAGCCAGAGCTGCTGCACCCTGTGTGGTGGCAGAGCGGGTGTGTTCCTCCAGCAAGTATTTAGGAGTGAAGTTAAGACATTTATTATCCAAATTTCATGGCCTGTGACTGGGTGATTTATGCCCTAGGAAAGGGAGCCCTCCTACATGAGAGAGGCAATGTAACCAGAAGACCAGAAATGAGCAACACACAGTTGAAGAAAGGTCACAACACGCTGGCCTCTGGCTGCCCTCGGAAAGCATTCCCATTGCGAGTGTATTAGTTTCCTACAGCTGCTATAACAAATCAGCACAAACCTAGCAGCTCAAAACAACACAGATGTATTATCCTACAGTCCTGAGGTCCGTGGGACAAAACCAAAAATTCATCAGGGCTGTGTCCTAGAGGCTGCACGCCCCGAGGCTCTCAGTCCCTTCTTCCTCTTCAAAGCCAGCAGTGGCTGCTGGAGTCTCTCTCATTTCCCAGGACTCTGACAGGGACCCTCCAGCCTCCCTCTTCCACTCTTAAGGACCCTGCCATTCCCCCTGGATAATCCAGGCTCATCTCCCACCTCAAGGTCAGCTGATGAGCAGCCTAAATTCCATTTGCAATTTAACCCTCATTAGCCAGAGAGCACTGGCATCTCTGGAGTCCCGTGGTTCTGCCCACCACACCAAGGCAAGGACCTGAGAAGGGCTGGCCGCCATCTAACTCCTGAGGAAGGCTTGCACCCAGCCACCCGCTCACCATCTAACCATGCAGGGCACAATGTGAGCAGGACTAAGGCCCTGAAGTCCCACCAGGAGCCTGAATGGTCAGAGAGCTGTGTGCTCAGAAGCCAGGGCCGCCCTGCAGGATTCCTGCACCAACAGCCGTGGCTTCCTGTCCTGGCAGGCAGGGCTCCATGGTTCCCAAACGCGAGGGCGAGGGCAAAGGCACAAAAGGAAGACCAAAGCCACAGAGCAGTCTGCACCCAGCAGGAGCCAGGCATGACGAGCCACTTGCCCCCAACTCGTCCATGCTGTGCACCAGCCCGGGGGCCATCGGGTCAGGTGCAGGACACAGCATTTGGCAGCACAGACCCAGCCCTGCACTGCATGGAGCTGGCAGCTCCCGCTCACATGAGGAAGGCAGCTGAGCCCATGGGTGACCCCCGCTCACTGCCATGGGGCAGCAGCCAGGAAGGAGCAGGCCACAGGGCCCTCAGGAATGAGTCAGGAGATGAAGCCCACCGCCTGTTACTCCCTGGCCTTGTCAGACTGCTCAGGAGCCAAATGCATGAGCTCTGGTCACCTGCCGTGTGCCCAAAAACCGGTTCATCTGCTTTGCCCTCCAAGCCCAACAACAAACAGCAGAAGGAGGCGATGCCTTATTGAACATGAGCCAGACTCGCGCACACGATGATTGTTTCCCTCGTAAAACTCTGCCCAACACAGCCAGGAGAGGCCGTGGTGCCCTGCCCTGTGCCGTCCTTCCCACAACCAAGCACCGCTCTCTCTGGGGGAACACAGGTGGAGGGCACTATGATCCTGCTGCACCAAGATCAGCACCCGGGTCCTGCACAGCACTTCTGGGGGAAGTGGGACCCCCGATCCGTCACTCAGTAGGCCCGTGGGAGTGCATGTGACTTGTCCTCTCAGTGACATCCATTCCAGGCAGGGGAAGAGTGCAGAAGAGAAACAGGTTTGCAGCACACGCAGCCCAGTGTCAGGGCTCACGTGAGAAAGGCCACAGCCCGAAGAAGCCCCGGAGGGAGTGAAAGCAGACAGCACCCGTGCTCAAAGCCAAGGAACTGCGGCGCAGGTGGCACCTGGGACCACGTGCCACAGGGAAAGGACCTTTGAGAAGATGTGACAGCCAAGAGGGAGCTGAGTGGTTTAGTTGCAGCTTTCCTCTTCCAGCTGTGCAACCGTCACTCCAACTACTGCCCACTCCCCGGAAAACACCAATGCCTGGACCTCCAAGACAGACAGCTGCCTCTGCGCTCCTTGACGCAAACACAGGGAAGTCAGCCAGGGAGAAGAAACTAAGCTTACAGAAAGGAGCAAAGGTTGATGCCCAAAAGGTAAGAAGGAGGCAAATCCAGGAAGGAACCAGCGGTCCCACGCCGTGGGCTGCAGCCACCCTGCACCACACACTGGCACCCCAAGATGCGCGCTGACTTCACTGAAGTCGGAACTCAAACGAGGGAGACCCACGCTGACAACACCTCAAACCACACAGCCATGTTGCTCACACACAGAGCGGAAGGTGGAAGGTGCCGTAGGACAGCTGTAAGGTGCATTGTGTTCCCGCGCTGCCAGAATGTCGGGAGTAGTGACCAACCATACCAGATGATGCAGTGGGGTAACTCAGGAGGGGTACACCAGCCCAGGACAAGGTCCAACAGCTGGCACCCACAGGATGAGGCTTCTCCAACGGCCAATCCTGAAGGACCATGGCAATATTATCGACACGTCTCCGTTTGCAGTCCACACGGGTCGTTTTTTAGGTGCCTTGTCCGTAAACACCTGCACAGTCATTGTCCAAGGCTCGGTGGAGGACAGACCGTCCCGACTGGACAGTGGACTGGGGCTCTTTCTGCTCCCTTCCTTGTATTGTCCATGTGGTAGGAGTTACTTGAGCAGAGATATCCGCATGTGGCCCGATTTCTCTCATCCTTTGAGGATGAATACGTAGGTCCCCAAGACTGAGAAAAGGTTGTACGCACATCAGCTCACAAAAGCAGATTTATTGCAGATGTAAGACCAGGTGCACCAAGGACGAATAGCACACAGAACACCGATACAGTTGATGAGATTAAAACACCACCGAGGGGCATGGAGACCCCAGCATCACTCCTGCGCCCTCATCAACTACAGGAACCTGATGTAAACAACATTGACCGCCCCACTGTAACCCTTCCGTTCAAGGGCCCTCCTCCTCCACCCCTTAACATGGTACGAAACTAAGTAGCTGGTCTTCCCAGAGTAGAATCAGGCCTGTCAATAAATCTGGGTCCCAGGAAGGGACAGGCTAAAATTTTGTAGGAGATTTGTGTTACCCGGCAACCTGGTCAGCCCTGGTCCCCAGAACAGCCTGCAGGGACCCGGCCCCTGGGATAAGAGTGAAAACAGACCGAAATGCTGAACCCCACATCTCCCCAAGGTCAGCCTTCCACCTGATGAAGCACACTTACAAGGAATCAAAAACAAAACTGGCGTTTTCACAATCTAGGTAAACGTGAAAAATCCAAACAGCATCCATTAATAATAATTTAAAATAGTAACGAGCATTTATTATACACCAGGCACTCCGTGCTTTCCGTAACTCACAAGCCTTTGAAGTGGGAGTGTCATTACTGTGTTCCAGATGGGAAACTAGGACACAGAGCAGTTAAGCTAGGACTAGAGGGCAGGGCTGCCTTGAACCCAGCTGTCTATTCTTGGAGGCCAGGTTCTTAACTGTTGGACCTTGCTACCAACACTGGGGGCACAGGGGCCGTGTGAAGTGAACGAGTATTAGCGGTAGTGGTGGCAGGAGATGCACCCTGCTTCCTTGCAGTTTTATGATTCGCTTGGCAAAGTGGGTGCATGTGGAAGGCGGGGCAGCCGCAAGACAGGAGGCTCCTGGAGGGGAACATTCTGCACTTGAGGCCCTGGGTCACAAACATGGGAGAGTGGCTTCTCAAGTCTCAGCATTCCCATGTAAAATGGTGACAAACCACAGTCCTGCTCATGGGTTTACTTTGTGGGTTCGGTGAATTCATGCATAATAATCAGGAGCTACCCACACAACCACGATAATTGCTAGCAGATTAAACAATTCCACTAATAAGAATTTTCTTTAGCTGTATTCTGAGACTCTGCTCACCATAAATGTTGCACATACAAAAAAAAAAAAAACACAACTGGGGTCTAGAGTGGCGGCTCAGCAGTTATGGCACTTGCCTGGCATGTGCAAGGACATGGTTCTGAACCCCAGCACCACGTACACAATAACGCATCAGAGCAATGAAAGCCACAGAAAAAACTAAATAAAAGTAAAAAAAAAAAATCATTCTTGTTCCTCTCTCACTATCTTTTTCTCTTAAAAAAAAAAAAGGGGGGGCTCAAGACAACACAATATCCACACTTGGCACAACACCAGCCCTCTGGCGCAGACAGCCGCGAGAGAGTTAATACTAAGCAGACCGCTCACCTTGACAATCTCTTATCTGCAAAAGCTTTCAGTGCTTAAAAGTGTTTAACATTCACTATCAATTTGAATGTTAATGTTTCTTTTTTTTTCAGAGAGAATCAATTTTTATTGAATTTTTCACACGGCTTTCATTGCTCTGACACTTAGCTGTTACGTGGGTGCTGGGGTTTGAACCCGCGTACTTGCCCATGGGTGCTGGGGTTTGAACCCGCGTACTTGCCCATGCCAGGCAAGCGCCATAACCACCAAGCCAGCACTCCAGCCCCACATGTTGATGTTTCTAATGCAGAATTTCTAGAAGGAACACGGAATTTTTTGAAGTTCTCTCACAGGCTGATGGCAGATTTACAATGGAATTCCCCAGCCCCCAGGTCTCTGCACCCACACTCTGGCCATAGGCCCATCAGGCGGGCTTTCCTGAGAACCAGTCCCTTTCCTTCCAGATGAAGGATGAGGTGCTTTCAGCAGCAAAGCAAGAAGACCCTTAGGATGGAGTCTCGGCCAGTCCACCAGCCTGGCTGGGCCCTGGGCTTTGACCCGGGAGGGAAACAAACTCCACAGGAGGCATGAGACCGACTGACTCTTTTCTATTTCTGAACCAATCTAAACTAGATTGTGGCTAACATATAACACCAACTTCCGAATGTGGGAATAACAGGATTTCAAGATCCACCGCCTCCGGCAAGGTTCCTTGGGTTATTTTTAACAATCTCAAATTGCTTTTTTTTTTTTCTTTTTTTAAGGAAAGAATAGGCAGAAGAACCAGGTCAAAAGGCAGCGAGGACCCTGACCTGCAGGTCTTCAACAGCCCAGCCCACCCAACCGACAGGCCCAGACTGCTAAAAGCGCGCGGGGCTGGAGTGGAGGCCACTCTCCCGGGGACAGTGTCGCCAGCGCCGGCACCCCGCAAGTTCCCAGTGCACGCTTTGCCGATCAAGCCAGACAAAGACCGCAAGTTCCCTGGCCCACGACTCCAGACCGATGGGACCGAGGCTCCGGAATTAGGCCCACTCCCGTTCCAGGGCGCCCCACCCGCTGCGCAGGAAGTCCCCAAGATGTCCCCGGCGAGCTCCCGCGTCCTCTCGCAAAGACCCGGCTGCTGCTCGCGCCCCGCGCGCCTCGCGGTCGCGGCCGGACCCCGGCCCCTCCCGGCTCGCGACTGCAGGCCCGCACGCCCCGCGCGCCCCCGGCCCGGTTCCGCCGAGCAGCACCGCCCTCGTCCGAGCGCGCCCCGCGGCCCCTGTCCCCGCTGCCCGGCCAGGGTCCCGATACGCACCCGGGTCGCGCCGCGGGGGCCGGAATCACACCAGCCCGGGAAGCCACCGCCGCCGCCGCCGCCGCCGCCGCTGCCGTTAGTGAGGCGCGGTGGGGCGGGGACGCGCGGTGAGGCCCGCCCCAGCCTCCGCCCCCCGGCCCGCCCCGGCCTCCACCCAGGCCCTCCCCCGCCGCCTCCGCGCCTGCCGGCCTCCGCCTGTGATCCCCGCGCGCCTGCCAGTCCAGCCCCAGGACAAGGTCCCTCGCCCCGGCCGGCCGAACTTCCAGGCCTCGCCCTAGTCCCCGGGCCTCGTCCCCCCAAGCTCCTTCTGTGCTTAGGATTTCACACTCGGATGTGAAGGAGCGACCCTCCAGAGAGCACTGGCATCCTGCTACCCAGGGACCCCTCGCAAGTCCCCCGAGGCAGGACATGGAAGGGCAGAGTCACCAGCCCCTGGCGCCCCCACCGTGCCTGCCACCTCGGGCCCACGGCCGTCCGAGGTCCCTGGGGCGTCAAGGTGGGCCAGTTCTGCCCCATGGGAAGCGGGCGCGGGCAGCGCAGAGCTCGGACCCGGGTGACACGCGTTTGTGCTTTATGGTTCGGTGTTCTCTGTGCGCACGAACAGCTCCACAGTCTCGCAGCCCTGCGCGGGCCGGGGACCCGCCCTCCCCGCGCGTGGTCCCCGCCCCGCCGGTTGTTGATCGATCTCCTAGCAACCGGAGATGGCGGAGCCGGGCGACCAGGCTGAAGGGTAAGCTGGCCGCAGGGGACCGCAATCTCGGAGCTGCCAAGCGACCTCATCCCCGTTCGCGCCCGGTGGCCCCGCGTAGCCCCCTTCGCCTCTTCTGCTTCGTTCCTGTCCTTTCTCTCCCACCCCCACTTTCTGGCCTCCCCGACCCTCCCAGTCCACCACCGGTCCCTGCATCTTTCTCTCTTCTCACCTCCGTCCTTTGTCCTCTCCTACCCTCCCTCTTCCTCTACTCCCGGAGACCCCGCTCCGGCGCCCCGCGGTAGCTATGGAAACCACTGTGCTTGGCTGTCCGGGCTGCGGAGAAGGGAGCAGGTCCATGGGGTGCCGCCCCTTCTTTGCTCTGGGCACACACGGGACCCTTCGCAGCCCCTCGCTTCCCTCTTCAAGGGCAGAGTCCCAGTCGCGGGCTTCGGGGACACAGGCGGCCCCTCGCTGTCCGGACCGGCACTTGCAGTGAGCGCACCCAGAAGGGGTGGTTAGATAAAGGTGTGCGCCCAGGTACAGGTGTGCTCCCCCGGCCCTCTGCTCTATGTAAAAGGATAAAGCAGATTTTAAAGAATTCGAACTTTTGGCCTTAGACACCCATATTGTTTCTTTTTCTTTTCTTTTCTCTCTCTCTCTCTCTCTCTCTCTTTCTTCTTAAAGGGTAGGTCTGTGTGTAGGGTATGACATGGAACAGGGTTCAGGTTGAGTGGAAAGAGAAGACTAAAGGTAAAATAATAGGTACAGTATGCTCTTAAGGGGGGGGCTAAATGCATACAAAAAAAACCTTGAAGAATACAGTTGTGCCCTAAATCCCTTCCTATTATCAGTGGTTATCTTGGGAAGGGCAGGGGAAATCTCTCCTTTTCATTGATGGTTCACACGTCTATATTAGTTTTCTTAAGTTAGCTTATGTTTTTGATTTTTAAAAACTATAATGTTTTAAATGTAAGTCATAACCTTCTTGTACCATGAAACCATTGGGCTTTTGGGCTTTTGTCCTTTTTGGTACGGTTTTCTCTGCTTTGTGTTTCCTGTCCCCAGCTTTGTCCCAGATGCAATGTGGTTAAGGTGACTCTTTTGGTGGTAACCTTGCTATGATGCTCCTTTAGTGTTTTGATCACTGTGCTTTGCACTCATATGCCGAGTGCGTAGCCCCTGGCAAGCAGGAGCTAACGATGGGCAGAGTCCTGGCTGGCAGCCTGGGCTATACCCATTATGCGAAGTTCAGGAGGGGGTGCATGCCAACCATGAGCTGTTTCCCTGAAACCAGGTCTAACCTGGAAGATGAATTGGATCCTGAAGGAAAGGACGGAGAAGATGCTAAAGACGATGCGGTAAGTTCCCTCTGGGAAGAGTTGTTCTGGGCCTGTGGTCACCAGGAGGTACAGTCAGGACTTGCTAGGGTCCTTTCACCTTGCACTGGAATAAACTTAGTGCAGGTACACAGAGACTCATTCTCCTTCCACTTCATTTTAAAGTGTCCACAATTAGTTCAGAATAGCCAACTCTTGGATTGCCCTGAGTTTTCTGAAATTCATTCCCCATAATAAAGCGTGCAATGTGTGTGAGAAACAGGGAGAATGGAGAAGGCATGAAACCATCTCTTAGTGGCGCGAAACAGGTGGAAATGCCTTCCCCCTCAGGGTGACCGCACTGCCGAGCGGAACCCCACCCATGATCCTTTATACTCTCCTTCCTGGTTTTTCCCTGCCACCCCATTACAGGAACCGCCGCTAGAGAATAATGACCAGCAAAATGAAGAGGCTCTGGGTGCCACAGAGGGTTCAGAAGAGCAAGTCACAGCTGAAGGCACAATTGGAATCAGAGGGGAAGCCTCCACCGAGGAGGAACCAGCTAGGGATGGCGAAGACACCACCGAAGCACAGACTGATCTTGGAGAGGAAGACGCCTTTGAAGACGAAGTTGAATCCACAGAGGAAGTCGAAGAAGAAGAAGAGGAGCCCACTTCTGATGTGAAAACCCTGTCCTTGGAAAGACAGGTCAGCTCTGCAGAGGGCTTCCCCCAGGAGCAGCCGGGACACAAGGCTGGTCCCGAGCCCCCGCAGCAAGTCCCAGGCCCTTCTGAACCCACAGTGGACAGCTTGGTGAGTAGCCCTGAGCTTGATTGTGAAAATGTCTCACTGTCCCCGTGGCACACCAGCTTATGTAAAGGGCTCAGAGACACCCTGTGACCAACATTGCAATGCCTGTTAGGAATTTGCTCACCAAATTTAGGCCTCAGACTCTGCTATCTTATGCCAAAAGGTCCTGGACTTCAGTGTTCCCAAACCGAAAGATGATGACATTCCATGGCCACCAGCCACAAAGGACATACAAGTGTCCATTCTTCCAGGCAACACGACCCGGTATAGTGGCCATCAGTGGCCTGGGTCATGTGTGCATTTCAAGGGCTCTTGAGATCTGGTTAGTGAGAAGCAGGAACTCAATTCTTAATTTTTAAAAATTCCAGGTAATTTACATTTAAATAGCCACCCAGTGCTAGAGACTAACAGTGGACAGTGCTGGTTTAGACAGGAATAATGAGAATAGTTGCATCCTTATATTTTTTTTCACTTAATCATTTTAGAGAGAGGGATGGTGAGAGAGAGAGGGAGGGAGAAAGAGAGAAATAATTTTTATTTAGTTTTTCATGTGCATTCCATTGCTCCAAAACTGATGTGTACGTGGTGCTGGGGTTTGAACTCGTGTCCTCGTGCATGCCAGGCAAGCGCCGTAACTGCTGAGCCACCGCTCCAGCCCCTCACTTAAAATTTTTAAACAATTGCCAACTTGCAGAACAAACAAAGAACATTATAAAGCACATTTTACTTTCTCAAGTGCATTCAAGTGCAAGTTGCTGATCGGACACACTGTCGTTTCCAAATGATTTTACGTGTCTCCCACAAGTAACCAGAGCATGACCATTGAAATCTGGAAATGGAGAGTAGGGGTGTGTGCTCAAGGGCCTCGGTTCCCTCCCGGACCTGAAAACAATCACCTGGAAATTTTGTTGCTATGTTACCAAGTAATGCTTAGGCCGCGTTCACATTTCACCAAATGCCCCGTTAACGACTTCTATAGCAAGGGGGTCCTGTTCAGAATCACGGGTTGCCTAGATGCTCACATCTCCTCAGTCTCCTCAGTGCATCCTTTGATGACCTCGATCCTCGTGAAGATCATAGTCAGTTCCCTGGTACAATGTACCCCACTTGGTTTTGCCTGGGTTTCCCTATGAGCAGGTTTGGATGGCTGTCCTGTGGCAGGGCCACCACAAAGGTGGTGCCCTGCCCTCCACTGCACTTACCAGACTGTGCCAGGTTCCGATACCACTTACTGACCATGTTTCACTTGAATGAAAGGTACCAGGCTTCCCTAGTGTGAAGTTACTCTTTAACTCTGTGTATCCAATAAAGGTTTGGGGGGCAGGTACTTTTTCTTGTTACTATATGAAAAAGAAACTATACTTAGAATGAGAAAAAAATCACAAAAGATTGCTACCATTTATTTAGAACTTATTTCTTTTTGGTAATAAATTAAGGTGTTGCACATCTATCACTAGATTTATCCCTAAGTGTTTTCTTTTTTATATATATTCTTTTTTATTATATATATTCTTACATTCTACAACAATGTTCAACTCCTTTGTTAGAGTAGCTTGTTTGGAGAATCCACACTGTTTTGTTTTTTTTTTTCACAAAGATGATCCCATCGTCTGAAAATAAGGACAATTAACTTCTTGCTTCCCAATGTGTACATCTTTTATTTCCTTTTCTTGCCTGATTGCATTGGCTAGCCCCTTCACACAATGCTGGTTACAATGGTGAGAGTGGACGTCCCTGTCTCGTTCCTGATCTCACGCAGAAAGCTTTCAGTTTTTCACTGAGTTTTGTGTAGATGCCTTTATCAGCTGGTTATGGTTTGAATATGAGGTGCCCCCCCCACATGTTCCTGTTAATGCAGGAGTGTCTGGAGGTAAAGGGATAGGACTGTGAGAGCTGCACTCCTGGTTTGAGTGGACTGACTGGGTGGTAAGTGCAGGCAGGTGGGGTGTGGCTGGAGGCCACTCCCTCTCTCTCTCTCTCCCTCCTCCTTGGCCACCATGAGCAAAGCAGCTGTCCTCCACGGTGCCCCCTGCAGTGATGCTCTGCCTCCCCTCAGGCCCAGGGCAGTGGAGTTGGCTGACATTGGACCGAGACCATCGAAACCATGGGCCCTCATATACTCTTCCTCCTCTAAGTTGTTCCTGTTGGGCATTTTGGTCTTGGTGACCCGGAGCTGGCTGACACAGATTGAGGGAGGTCCCTTTATCCCTAGTTGGTTGGGGGATGTGGTGTTTTGTTTATCATGGGTGTTAGATTTTCTCAAATTCCTTTTTTGTGTCTTTTGAGGTGATTGTGTGGTGTCTGTCTTTCTGATTTATCTGTTTATCTATTTATGCATTTGTTTTTGCAGGACTGGGATTGAACCCAGGGTGTCACACTTGCTAAGCAAGCATTCTGCCACTGAGCCATACCCTCACCCCCCTTTTTTAGGTTGTTAATCAGGTAAATTATACTGATTAGGTTTTGTTTTGTTTTGTTTTCGGTACTGGAGATTGAACCCAGGGGCGCCTCACCACTGAGTCGTGTTAACATTTTTTTTTAAATAAAGATTTTTTTTGGTTTTTTAAGAGAGAAGGACAGTGAGAGAGGGAGAGAAAGAGAGAGAGAGAGAATCAATTTTTATTGAGTTTTTCACATGGCTTTCATTGCTCTGACACTTAGTTGTGTATGTGGGTGCTGGGGTTTGAACCCGTGTACTTGTGCATGCCAGGCAAACGCCGTAACCACCAAGCCACTGCTCCAACCTCCTTTTTGTATTTTTCATTTTAAGATAGGGTCTTACTAAGTTGCTAAGCTGGCCCCAAACTTTCCATCCTCCTGCCTCATACTCCTGAGTCACTGGGATTTCAGGCATATGCCAACAAGTTCCCTTCCTGAGCCGCCCTCATGACCCTCACTGCACTTACTGACGCGTTCAACACCCCCCATAGAACAGCTCTCCCACCTCCACTGTGCCCCTCCCACAGCCTCCCCACCGCTCTTGAGCTCTGCAGCCTCCCTAGGAGGAAGGCCCAGCAACCACCCAAGGTGGGCTCTGCCACAGCGGCCTCTAAGCCCCCAGTCCAGCAGCCCCCTTCTGTGCCTAGTCCCATCCCTCGGCCTTAGGTCTATTGCTCTGGAAGGGGAGAGGTGGGGGAGAGAGGACGCATTGTGCCGTGCTGTCCCTGATACCTCAAGAACCCTGCAGGTAGGAGCCATCATCGTCCCCGTTGTACAGATGCAGAAATGAGCCAGGCCAGCCTCACTGCAGACAGCCGCTCTTGCTCCAAAGCCACAGTCCTGAACCATGCACAGCCCTGCTCTTCCCCGACCCTGTGAAGCCGAGAGTTAACCTCAGAGAACAGCAGGGCTCAATATTCAATGAGCACCGATTAAGCTTAATGATGACAAGTGACAAATTTGTGATCAAAATGGCTTTTAGGAACTGAAAAACAGCAAAGGCACAAGTGTAGGTGACATCTAGGTCACTTGTACAGTTGACCCAATTTCCATCCTTGGGTCCAGTTTCCAGAAAGTTCACTGGGCACTTTCTGGCCAGAAGGTCAGATATAAAGCCTGAGAGGTCAATAAACTTCCCTCCTTCCTGCTGGCTCTCTGTCTAGGGAAAAAATAAGAACAGTGAATGGAAAGTTGGGTTTGGCATCACTGACTTCTCCCTAGAAGCCCTCCTGCATGCCCTGGACATGGGCTTCTGTCCCTGCCCCTCCATAAAGTCACCATGGCTCTGGATGCTGCAGAGATGGTGTCTGGAGCTGGGCTGCAGCTCAGCAGTAGCACGCGAGCCCTCAGTTCATCCCCAGCATTGCAGAGAGAGAGAGTGAGGAAGAGAGGAGTTGAGGAGAAAGAAGGGGAGGAGGGGAAGGCAGGGAGGCTTCCGAGGGTCCACATCATCTGGAGACTGAGATGGCCAGCCTCAAACATGCCTTCAGCTCCATGAGCCTAAGTGAGCGCTTCAGCCTCCATGAACCGGGTAACAGAAGAAACCGTTACCTTGTGGGGTCATGGAGGGTACGTGCAAACTCTGCGTGCTGTGGCCGGTATTCACCAGTCAGCAGCAGCAATGGGGTCCAGAGGAATAATTGCTCTCTTTTGTTTTTTTGTTAGAGAGAGAGAGAGGTAGATTGAGAGGGACAGGAAGGGGGAGAGAGAGAGAGACAGAAAGAATCAATTTTACTTAGTTTTTCATGTGGCTTTCCTTGCTCCAACACTTTGTTGTGTATGTGGTGCTGGGGTTTGAACTTGGGTCCTTGTGCATGCCAGGCAAGTGCTGTAAACGCAGGGCCACCGCTCCAGCTCTGAATAAATGCTTTTATTTTTTTATTTTTTTTTAAAGATAGAGGGACAGTGAGAGAGACAGAGAATGAGAGAAACAACTTTATTTAGTTTTTTACATGGCTTTAGTTACTCTAACACTTAGTTGTGTACGTGGTGCTGGGGTTTGAACCCAGGTCCTCGTGCTTGCCAGGCAAGCGCCGAAACCGCTGAGCCACCGCTCCAGCCCCAGAATAAATGCTTTTAAAAGCCAAAACAAGTCCCTATAATCCCAGAGACTCAGGAGGCGGAGACAGGCAATCTCAAGTTCGAGACCAACTTCAGCAACTTAGCAAGGTTCTGAACAACTTAGCGGGACCCTGTCTCAAATTAAATACAAAAATGGGCTGGGGACGTGGCTTAGTGGTTAAGCGACCCTGGGTTTAATCCTTGGTTTAAAAAAAAGAAAAAGAAAAGGCCAAAACAACCCCAGCACCACAAAAACAAGCAATAAAACACAAAGAACCAGGTGCTTATATCAAGGGAAGATATTTTATTACAAACTTCTAAAGATGAGTGGTTTGAAAGAAGAAAAGAGTGATCAGTCCTCCTGGGAGCCCCTGGATGGGAGCCGAGGCTGTCCAGAAGCTCAGGCCCTGGGTCCCACCTCTTGAAGAGACTGGCATTCAGCGAGAAGGACCAGCCCGCGTCCACCCGCCCTTGTGTGGGTACTTAACCTAGCTGAAGGTCCAGACCAGCAAAGAGCACACCCAGAGCCCCTAGGGCAAGGGCCGGATGCTTTCTCTCTTGACCGTTTGAAAAAGCCAAATAACCTTCATATCCAAACGATGTTCTGTTGCTTTCACAACCATGTAGAATTGTAAACAATGTGATAAATCAAAACCAAACTGGGGCTGGAGCGGTGGCTCAGCGGTGGAGCACTTGCTGGCATGCTCGAGGACCTGGGTTTAAATCCCAGCACCACATACACAACTAAGTGTCCGAGAAACAAAAGCCAGATGAAAAAAATCTAAATAAAATTGATTCTCTTTTCTTCTCTCCCTCTTTCTCTAAAAAAAAAAAAACAATACCAAAACCTCAAATAACCCCTCATTGTGACTGAGTCCTCGTATTAGTCAGGGTCTTACCACTGTAATGAAGTACCTGACCCAGGCCACTTGTGAACAAGAAGAGGTTTATTGGGGTTGGGGATTTAGCTCAATGGCAGAGTGCTTGCCTAGACCCGCAAGACCCCAAGTTTAGCCCTCAGCCCTAAAAAAAAAAAGAAGAGGTTTATTGACCTCAAATTTTTAGAGGGTGAAAGTCCACAGGGCTTAGCTTAGCACAGGCTACGTGGTGCAGCACCTGATGCGTGGACGGTGGGGTGGGGAGCACAGGAGCAAGGAGAGCAGGTCCCCACAGGAAGCAGCAAGGCTGAGGGGCCAGCACAGAGGAAGCTCTCGCAGAGCTCAAGGGCTCCCTCAAGAAGTACCTCTCAGCCCACCCCCAATGGTGCAAGGACCCCACCAGGCCCCACCTCTGCAAGGTCCCACACAGCTGCATGGGGAACACACCTCTGCCTCGAACCCTTGTGGGGACTCGAACCACAACCAACCCTGCCAGCCTCACTGATTTGTTCTGATCATTCTTGCCGTAGACAAAACTGCAAAAGGACCCCCAGCAGAAGACCTTTCCTATGGGGTCCCAACACCACTTCAGACTGAGCCTACAGGACACGACGCCCTCGGAGGCAGACGGGCTCAACCTGGGCACGGAGGAGCACCTGATGCAAGAGCCAGGTATGCCAGCACCTGCCCAGTGTCCTGGCAACGGGGGAAGCTGCTCCCGTCCACCTGTTCTCCCAGTGGGCTGTGGATTACGGAGGACAGCACCAGCAGATTGGGCCACATTCCCTGAGCATTTCCTCTGTCCTGTCTCCTTACTCCTTATGCTAGCCCAGCCACGTAGGGAGCATTCTCCTTCAGTAACCCATCCAAGTAAGCGGCAGGTCCAGGTCATCATGGAGAGCCAATGGGGCCCCACCAGGGCCCTGATGGCCACTTCTCACTGCCTCCTGGTCCCAGGGAGAGGAGCCCGGCACAGCATCCCCTGACCATGCCACCTGACCATGTGTGCTGGCGGCAAAGGCCTGCAGGGCCCACCTGGGGCTTCACCTGCTGTGGGCGCGGGAAGCAGAGGACAAGAAGTTTATTCCCGGGGATGCACCCACCCACAGCACGTTATTCACGGGCAACACGAAAACATTGCATGCCCACTCCTGTAAAAGACAGAACAGCGCCCCCACATGGAGAGAAAAGCTGTGCGCATGTCAGGCAAGCGCTCTACCGCGGAGCCACCACTCCAGCCCGTTTTTTCAATCTTAGCAGCTGCTTTTAAGAACTCTAGCTCATCAGCAATATAGCCTCCTTTACAGCCTCCTTTCTAGTCTCTCCTTTTTTCTAAAAGAGGGACAGTGAGAGAAAGACAGAATCAATTTTATTTAGTTTTTCATGTGACTTTTGTTGCCCCAAGACTTCGTTGTGTACGTGGTGCTAGGGTTTGAACTCATGTACTCATGCATGCCAGGCAAGCGCCGTAACTGCTGAGCCACTGCTCCAGCCCTTCTAGTCACACTTTTTTGTATAAAGAAGTATCTACAGAATAGAATGCCTTCTCGTCTACCTTTAAAATGTGATTCTAGGGGCTGGCATGTGAAAAGACACAGGTTCAAACTCCAGCACCACGTACACAACGAAGTGTCAGAGCAATGAAAGACACATGAAGAACTAAATAAAACTGATTCTCTCTCTCTTTCTCTCTCTCACTGTCCTTCTCTCTCTCTTTTTAAATATATATATATACATATATATATATATACATACATATATATATATATGTATGTATATATATATATATAAAATGTGATTCTGCCAGGTACAGTGGCACATGCCTGTAATCCCAGCAGCTCAGGAGGCTGAGGCAGGAGGATCAGAAGTTCAAAACCAGCCTCAGCAATTTAGTGAGGCCCTAAGCAGCTTAGCCAGACCCTGTCTCAAAATAAAAAATAAAAAGGGGGCTGGAGCAGTGTCTCGACAATTACAGTGCTTGCCTAGCATGCGCAAGTACAGGGGTTCAAACCCCAGCACCATGTACACAATGATGTGTTGGAGCAACAAAGGCCACATTAAAAACTAAATAAAATTGATTCTCTCTTTCTCTCTCTCTCACTGTCCCTCTCTCTTTAAAAATAAAAAAAATAAAAAGGGCTGAGGATGTGGCTCAGTAGTTGAGGGCCACTGGGTTCAATCCCTGGTACCATTAACGATAATAATAATTATTGTTATAATAATAATTATTATTGGTTATAATAATTATTGGTTATAATAATTATTATTATTTGTTGTAATTATTATTAGTTATAATAATTATTATTTGTTGTAATAATAATTATTATTTGTTGTAATAATAATTATTATTAGTTATAATAATAATTATTATTATTGTAAATAAAACGTAATTCTGCAGACTAGTTGGCTGAACGAATGGGAGACTGTAAATCGTTTCTGGACCCTTCTCCCTGAGGGTGGGGCCAGCTTTGCTGCCTTCTCCCAGAATGCAGTGATCAAGTGCTCCATAGTGACCCCTTGGTTCCTCCCCAAGAGGTCCTCCTGGAGGAGCCCCATACTAGCCCTCAAGAGGAGGCCCAGCCAGCGTTTCTGGATCGGATCCAACAGCTGAGCCCAGAGGAAGAGGCCCAGGTGGACAGAGTGGAGTCTGAAGGGAGTGACGAGGCTGAAGACGAGGGATCCCAGCTGGTGGTTTTGGACCCAAACCATGTAAGAACCTTGGGTTTTGCCTGCACCCCATGTGGGTGCCGAAGAGCTTGGTGCTTTCTGCCCCGACTCTCAGTGCTGTGCCCTGTCTCTCCAGCTCTGTGCATGGCCGTCTGCACCTGGCGCTGGCTGGGCAGTGTGCATTCTTCCTCTAGTTTTCCTCAAGTCAGCCTCCACCCTGCAGGCACCCAAGCACAGACCAATGTGTGTGGCCTGCCATCCTGGGCAGTGTGGGGTTCTGAGCAGCAACCTGGCCCCACGCACTATAAGCCAGTGACTCTCCCAGCTTCCCTTGTAACGGCCAAAATGTGTCTCCAGACTGTGCTGAATGCTAAAGGGTGGGGCTGGGGACAGAATCCCTCCCAGAGTCGCTGCCTTGAGCCAACCAAGCACCTTGTAGTTCTTGGTCCCAGTCCCTGGCCAACCGAAGGCAAACTGGTTTTTGTAACCAATTTGGAAAGCTGTGGTGCTCCAGGCAGCTGCAGGCAGGGGCCAGGCGCACTGCGAAACGTTTGTGCTCACCTTTGATGCTGGCAGCCTGGCCACCATTCATGACCACGCTCTGCCCCAGGGAAAGCTAGGAAGGTTGCCGCAGCTCACCCTCCTTTTGCCAAAATACGCACTTAGTTGTGCAGTGCACACCCAGAGTAGCACTCCCAGGCAGAAGTGGGGAGGTCATCTCCGTGGGGAGTGCGGAACCCCTGGACACCTGGGAGGGACAAGCAGTGACTGATGATTTTCCATTGTTTTAGCCCCTGATGATCAGGTTCCAGGCTGCCCTGAAGAACTACCTCAACCGCCAGATAGACAAGCTGAGGCTAGAACTCCAGGAGCTGGTGCGTAGGGGTCCAGCCTCCCTCCCGGGCTAGGCACTGGCCTCCGGTGACCCCATATCTCTTCCGTGCAGGATGTGGCCACCAAGCAAAGCCGCGTCCAGCGGCAAGAGCTGGGGGTGAATCTCTACGGGGTCCAGCAGCACCTGGCCCAGCTGCAGATGAAGTTGGAGAAGAGCCACGACCGCCACTCAATCGCCGCGTGCGAGCGGAGGCAGCAGGAGGAGGAGCTGCGGGAGGCACGAGCACGCTACATCAAGACCTGCGAGGCCACCAACCAGGAGCGCAAAAAGCGTAAGGCGCCCCAGGCCTCGCGTCCCCGCGAACGTCCTGGAGGGGTTCCGGACTTGTTTGTTTTTTTAAAGGAAGGCCCATAAATATCTTAAAATGCACCTTATCAGGCAAAGCCTGAAACTGACAATAGTTCAGAAGTCAGGGTTAGAAACTCAAAAACATGGGGATAGAGGAGGCTGCAGAGGTCAGGGCTGAGTCCAGAAGGGAGCCCAGAGCAGGAGGGCTAGGGTTCCGGCCTTGGGCCGTGCAGGTGAGCTGTGCTGGTGAGCAGCAGAGACCAGGCAGGCCGCTCAAGGGTTATGTGCAGCAGCTTGATGGGAAAGTGCTGGCCCAGGGAGCAAGTGACTGTAACGTCCCAGCCCTGGGCCCCGAGCAGTGGCTTCCTTGTGGTTACCGAGAATTATGTCCAACTTTATGCATTTTGATGTCTCCAACTTCCTTTATTAACTGTCACTAACATAATGGGGAAATAACCTAAAAGGATCTGGAATAAAATAGCACCCTTTACGCAATTCTAATTATCTGGAAAGAAGCATTTGAACCCTGAGAAGTTCAGGAGGGGTTTCTGGACCTCTGTCTGGTAACTGGGCACCCCTAGGGATTCTGTGGGAAGGTTCCCATGGAGCTGGGGTTTATTTGGCTCTTGGTCTGGAGGCTGGGAGGTCCAAGATGGAGAGGTCAGCATGTCAGGAGTGGTCATCTCCCATGGCAGAAGCCGGAGAGGGCAAGAGAGTGGTACTTGTACAGCAACCCCTTTGTGATGGACAGGAGTCCAGCTAGAGGGGGGCCCTGGTGACCCGAGCATCTCCACCAGGCCTCTGCTGCCTTGGGGTTCCATTTCCAGCTTGGACATCTGAAGGACACATTCAAACCATCTCATTTATCAAGAATCTCTCCAAGTTACCTCCAAGTTAACAGAAAATCAAAATGAGAAGAAGGCAACATCCACACGGAAACCAGGGAGCCACATTCTGGAGACATAATGGAATTGGAACCACACTAAAGGAGGACACGTGCCCCAGGCCTCACTCCCTCCACACACCTGCAGTAAGGCCAGGGAGCCATGGAGCCAGCCAGCTCCACACCTCTGCTGCTCACACCTGCGGTGAGGCCAGGTGGCCATGGAGCCAGCCAGCGCCACTCCACTGCTCACACCTGCAGTGAGGCCAAGTGACCATGGAGCCAGCCAGCTCCATTCCCCCGCTGCTCACACCTGTGATGAGGCCAGGTGGCCATGGAGCCAGCCAGCGCCACTCCACTGCTCACACCTGCAGTGAGGCCAAGTGACCATGGAGCCAGCCAGCGCCACTCCACTGCTCACACCTGCAGTGAGGCCAAGTGACCATGGAGCCAGCCAGCTCCACTCCCCCGCTGCTCACACCTGTGATGAGGCCAGGTGGCCATGGAGCCAGCCAGCTCCACTCCGCTGCTCACAGGCTGGATGGGCTTCCGGAAAGAGCCAAGCACCTTCTGGGACCTCAGGTGATTAACAGAGAGCAGAAGCAGATGCCAGGCAGGTAGGGCAGCAGTCAGCACTGCTTCTCCCTTCTCAGCTCCAACAATGAAGTCCCAGTGCACTAGTCCTTAGGTGACACCTGGTGCTTGGCCCCTCCTGGATGCTCTTGTCACCTGCCTCATCTGGGAGAAAGGCAAAGTCCCACAGTCATCAAACCTTCTTCACCACGAGTCCATCGTGGGCCACCCAGGGCTCGCAGGCGGCAAGCGCAGCCCACAGACGCGGAGGACTCAGCAGAGCACCAGAGCACACACCTTCCGTATTCTGCATGCGTTTTAGAGGATGGTGCATGGTAAACGAGAACACAGGGTTAGGAAGAATAATACCTGCAGTAAAAGAAATATAACCAGCTCCCAAAAAAGAGCGCCAAGGGAACACTGTTGAAAGCTGAATTTGTGAACTGAAGGTGTGCGGAGGCCTCCCCAGGGCCGAGAGCAGACCTCGGGAATGATGCTTCGAGAAGGAACTGAAAGCGGGTAGATCTCCAGAAATCAGGGTCCATCCGAGGAACTTCTGGAGGTGAGAGCCAGCGACGCCCGGACGCTTTGCGAGACCAGGAGCGGCAGCGGGCCAGCCGGAAATGTGGCTGGCTGGGCAGGTGGCACCTGCAGGGTCTGAAGGCAGAGGAGAAGATGCTGCAGGCATCCGGGCAGGACAACGCCCCGTGCCACGGAGAGGGCAGCAGCCCTGGCCGCGCTCTCGCCAGGTCTGCTCAGCTGGCCCAGGAGGGGCCGGGAACGTCAAAGCCCCACTCCTGCAACCTGGGAGGGTCAGGCTTCACTTTTTCTTTCCTTTTTCCCCTTCTCCCTCTCTCTCTCGTGTTCTCTTTTTTCGGCCTTCCAGACCACTCTACGGGGCTGCCAGGACCAGGCACAACAGGGCCTTTTTATCAATGGAAGCATCATAAGGGACAGAAAACCCAAGGTCGCTGTGCACTGCAGTTCGAGGCTTTGGGAAGGGACAACAGATGGGGCCACCAGTGAGAACCCCTGCGCTCAGCCACAGCTATAAAAGTCCCCAGCTTCAGTTCACCTGCACGCTCATAAGCAGAGCAAAGCATTCTGTTCCAGAGGCGAGAAGGACCAATAAGCGCAGAGGCAGGAAGAAGAAAACAGCGGCTGAGGTGGTGGCGCGTCCCGGGAGTCGGGATGGACTGAGCGGACAACACTAGCTGTTTTCTTAAACGAGGAGTGAACAGGACAGCACGGGGGAGGAGAAGAGCGCAATGGTTCGTATGGAAACGATGATAGAAACTGCTCGGTATCAAAGCAGCCGTGCCAGGCTGACTTCAGCACCGAGGAAACCCAGTGCCTGAAGGTGCTGCCTCTTCCCGGGGGGCTGATCGCTCTCAGCTCTCCAGGAAAAACGCATCCTGGCTGCTTCGACCCTCCAGGGGCTGCTGGTCACACACGCTGGTCACCACCAATCCACACCCGTGAAGCCGGCCACCCACAAGCCAGCTATGGAAATTCCACGCCTGGCTCAGCAGCACGCAAGAAAAAGCGGGGACTCTGAACTCCAAGATGCTTTGTGACTAGGGAATCCACCGATTTAACACGTTGCATCAATGACTGAAGCAGGAAAACCAGCCTTCCGCGTGGATGCCATGTAGGCGCGTAATAAAACCCCATCCAGCGACAGACAGAGATTCCTCCTAAGTGACTGTCAGAGCTACCAGGGGCCACTCCGCAGGAGCTCCATTAAGCCAGGAGTGCCCACCGGCACCCAGGGACCCCGGAAGAGCAAGGGATGTGAGACTGTGGAAAGGAAATATCCACAAGATTTACAGTGACGCATCTCTTTTGTTTTGTTTTAAAGAGAGAGGGAGAGGGACAGTGAGAGGAGAAAGCATCAATTTTCTTTATTTTTTTATCTGGATTTTGTTGCTCTGACACTTAGTTGTGTATTGGTGCTGGGGTTTGACCTTGGGTCCTCACGCATGCCAGGCAAGTGCGACACTGCTGAGCCACCGCTCCAACCCCACGACTGATCATTTCTGGAAAAGCTAATGGAAACAACTGGAGGAAGTAGCTGGATACCAGACGTGTTGTTTTCTTCTACACAGTAATATCCAGTGAGGAATGATTGTATTTTAAAATATCATCCACAGTAGCTATAGCAACCTCAAAATGCTTGGGAACAAGTCTAGCAAGACCTGAGTGGGCCCATCAGGAGAAAATGATATCAAAAGCCACAGAGAAGACCTACTAAGTGGAGCAACCATGACTCTACATGTGAAGGAGCGTAATACAAAAATGTCAGCTCTCTAAATTACTAATAAATTTAGTTCAATTCCAATTAAGGTCCATGTTAGGCTGGTTTTGGTGAACTTAAATTTGTTTATTCTATGTCTTATTTTGAGGCAGTAGTAATCCAAAATCCAAGAGCTCCACAGTGAGAAGTCCCCCACCCCCAGCCTCCAGAGGCATCCACCGAGGTTGGCCCCTGTGTCTTCTTTGAGGAGCACGTTTGCACATATAAACAGCTCCACGAGGGCTCTGGGATCTCTCTCCTTCGTTGAAGCAGCTGATGTTCCACCCGCTGCTCCCTTCCTAGCCCTTCTCTCTTAGCAGTGTGTCCTGGAGATGGTCCCACCTCCACATGTAAAGAGCTCTTCGGTCTTAAAAAGTTGTTCCCTTGGAACACCAAATACACAAAGATACCCAAGAAATTTTTGAAAGAAAGGATCAGAAAAGAAATTTTTGCATTGACTGTGAAAGCATCTTGTAACTATAAGAATATGGACAAATGTCCCTGGAGAAACGCAGAAGGCAGTCCAGTGAAGATGGAGTGCTGACAGAGTCCTGGGGAGTGTGCCTGGGCCACAGAGGGTCTTCCCAGGCGGGGTGGAGCACAGAGGCCAGAGGAGCAGGGCAGGTTTGATTATACAAGGGTATAAAACGTCCCTGTCAAAGGGCTGGAGCAGCAGCTCAGCGGTCAGGGCGCTTGCCTGGCACCTGTGAGGACACAGGCTCGAACCCAGCACCACGTACACAATGAAGTATCGGAGAAATGAAAGCCACATGAAAAATTGAATAAAATTGATTTCTCGCTGTCCCTCTCTCTCACTTAAGGGGAAAAAAAGTTCCTGTCAAGCACAGTGAGGCCTGGCACGGTGGCTCACACCTGTAATCCCAGCAGCTCAGGAGGCTGAGGCAGGAGGATCTCGAGTTCAAAGTCGGCCTCAGCAACTTAGCAAGGGCCTAAGCAAAGTGAGACCCCGTCTCAAAATAAAATATAAAAAGGGCTGGGAATGTGGCTCAGTGTTTAAGCACCCCAGGTTCAATCCCCCAAACCCATCATCATCATCATCATAATATAAAAGTCAGACAAATTAGGCACTTGAGACTCCCTAGGCACTGTGCTTCTCGTCCCTCTCAGCTCTCTGTTGCCTGCAACAGGGCCACAAATCCAGGGCTCACACCACCGCCTTTCCACGCTGCTCGCAACTCCACAGGGCAAAGGGGCTGGGGTGGCACGTGCAGGCTCCGATCAGGACATGGCAAGGCTGACAGCGGCTGCGGGTGGCCGTTCTCTGGGTGGCATTCCCTGGAAATTTCACGTTGCTGGCAGAATCCAGGCCCCTGTGCCTGTGGGGCTGAGACCCCCTTCCCTGCTGGCTGCCAACAGGGGCTGCACCCAGCTCCTAGGGACGCCATGGAGATCCTGCACCTCTCAGCCAGCCATGGACAGTTCTGCTGTTGGTCCCTTCTGCTGTGGCGTCTTCCTGATTCCCTGTCACCACCCCAGGTGAACTGAGAGCTGGATCCTCGTCACTGATAGCAAAGGGACTGAACTTTTTTTTTTTTAAGAGAGAAAGACAGTGACAGAGAGAGAGAGAGAATCTTTATTGAGTTTTCATATGGCTTTCATTTCTCTGACACTTAGTTGTGTACATGGGTGCTGGGGTTTGAACCCGAGTACTCGTACATGCTGGGCAAGTGCATAACCACTGAGCCACTGCTCCAGCCCCAGGACTGAACTTTTAAAGAACGTTTGAAACCTTGACTTTTAGCTGCTCGACCAGCAGAGGAGAGGGTGGAACTCAGCGCTCTAGGGACATGTGGCCCGCTCTCCCAGTGCCCTAGGAGGACCAGTGAATTGGTCTGCTTGATGCCCTATGTAGAAGTTCCACCAACCAGGTGGCTCAAACAGTTGGAATTCCCAGGTCATGGTGTCACAGGGCTGGCTCCTACGGCCACCCGTAGCGTGCATATTGTGTACGTGGTGCTGGGATTCGAACCGATGTCCTCACACATGCTGGGCAAGCGGTAACTGCTGAGCCACCTCTCCAGCCCCCTACCTGGGTTTTTTAAAGCATGTTCTTTTCAAGCCTGGGCTATATCCTTCCAGGGCACCTAACCCCGATCTGGCCTTACCCAGTATCCTTCTACTTGTGCCGGAAGCCAGAAGTTCTTCCCTGAGGCAGTGGACCTCCTAGCTTTGTGCATCCGCCTCATAGGAGTCTGTAAAAAGGAATCAACTCCTCGGGGTTCAGTCTCTTCTGGGAGCACAAATAAGTACCAGCCCTGAGAGGGAGTGGCGGCTCTGCCTGCTGGAAGCCCAGCCTCACCCTGGAGGCCCACACTGGCACGGGGACTTTGGTGGAGCTTAGCCTGCATTTTATGCTCTGGGTTCCTCCCAGGGGACTGAAGACCCCACCCTTGCTCACCATCACGTGTTACGGAATCTCCCCACGATCCCTGCACCCTTAGGTGGGAGAACCTTCAACCGCTTGCTGCAATTCATGGGCTTTTTTCTCTCCAATCGCACAGAACGTCCCTCAATGGCAAAGTCCGATCTTTGCAGTTTTAGCACAGTCCCCAGCCCTGCCTGTTGATGGGGGGCCTGGGTGCTGTCCCCACCCACCTTCCAGGCCCCGTGAAACCCACGGGTGATGCTGAACAGCCCGCCCTGTCCTCCCAGTGGCTGCGCTGCAGACGGAGCTGGAGACCCTGGCCCTGCACCTGTTCTACATGCAGAACATAGAGCAGGATGTGCGAAGCGACATCCGCGTGATGAAGCAGGTGGTGAAGAAGGCCCAGGTGGAGAGGATGCGGGCGGAGGCTGACAAGAAAAAGCAGGTGCGCCGCGGACTCAAAGCAGTCCCCTCCTGCTGAGAGGCACTCAGCTTCGCTGCTCTTGTAGCAGTGTCCCCACAGGGGTCCCGCAGGCCTGGGGGCCCAACTCAGGTCAGGGGCTGGGGGAGAGTGGTCCTCGGGTCGTGGCTGGGGGAGCATGGTCCTTGGATGAGGGGCTGGGGGAGGTGGTCCTCGGGTCGTGACTGGGGGAGCATGGTCCTCAGGTGAGGACAGGCTTCTGCTGAGCACCCTCTCACCTGCACCAGGACCTGTTCGTGGATCAGCTCACCCTGCGGGCCAACCAGCTGGAAGAGGACATCTCCCTGTTCGAGGCTCAGTACCTGGCCCAGGCTGAGGACACCCGGATTCTAAGGAAGGCAGTGAGTGAGGTGAGAACAGCCCCGCACTGGGGCCAGGGTTAGGGTTAGGGCAGAGGCCTGGGCTGTGCCACTGCTGAGGAGTGACTGTGACAGGCCATGTGCCAGAGTCTGAAGGCTGCTTGTGGCTAAGAGCTGAGCCTTGCACGTCCACCTTCTCCTTTAGCCTCAGAACACCTGGCCAGGCCCACGGTGGGCCAGCAGGTGCCGCTGGGCATAGGACGTGAGGGAATCCATGCACTTCCAACACCAGCAGAGGAATCCTGGGCAAGTCCCAAGCTGCCAGCCACTTCCGAAAAGCACTGCAGTCTTTCTAACAGCTCAGCCCCAGGCAGTGCCACCTCTGCTGCAGGAAGAGGAAGCCTCTCCCCTGGGTGGCAGCCAACACAGGAGCCAAAGTGGCTCTGACTTTTTAAATCTGAGTCACCATCTGCATTCACTTGTGCAGGAATGTTGTGGAGAAGCCAATAAGGTTATCAAAGAAAGAGGAGAGGGCTTGGAGGAGGGATGCAAGCCAGTCCCAGGGTGGTGGAAGGAGGGTATAGTAGCACAAAGCCGCCTGTCCTCTCTGCTCAGGGACACCAACAACCCAGAATGGGTTCCAATTGAATCTCAGGGAGAAACTCAGCTTTATAATTAACAAAGCAATTCTTTTTTTAATTTATTTTTTAAACAGAGAGGGACAGTGAGAGAGAGAGAAAGACAGATTCAATTTTATTTAGTTTTTCATGCGGCCTTCGTTGCTCCGAGATTTCACTGTGTATGTGGTGCTGGGGTTTGAACCTGCGTACTTGCGCATGCCAGGCAAGTGCCATAACTGCTGAGCCACCACTCCAGCCCCTTTTTAAAAAATTTTTTTAAGAGAGAGGGACAGTGAGAGAGAGAGAAACAGAGGATCAATTTTATTTAGATTTTCATGTGAATTTCGTTGCTCTGACACTTAGTTGTGTATTGGTGCTGGGGTTCAAACTTGGGTCCTCATGCATGCCAGGCAAACATGATATTGTGAGCCACCACTCCAGCCCCCCCCTTTCTTTTTTAAAGAGAGAGAGAGAACAAACAGAGCTTATCTGAACACTAAACTAGGACACTAGTCAAGAATTGTTTGCAAGATTCCTGTGGGGTGACCAGCTGTCCCTATTCACCTGGGATGGAAGGGATTCTTAGGACATTGGGCTTCCTGTGCTAAACCCAAGAGAGTCCTGGCCCAACTGGGACCTGGCATGAAGGTCTCACCGTGGTGCTGCCCCACCAGCTACTAAAGCACTCTGCAAAATTGTGGAATCGCGGCAAGGCGGGCCAGCACCCAGGTGTGCGGAGAGGCTGGACACAGGCGAGGCTGATAGGAAACGTGGATTACAGACCACCTTGGGCATGAACAGCAGCAGGTCCCCCGGTGCTGGCCACCTGGTTACTCACTGGGGCAACACTTAACTCTACCCCTCATGCCACATACCGCAGTGAATTCCAGATGAGCCCAAGTGTTTAAATTGGGGAAGGTACCAGGACAAAAGGAAAGGAAGTGTTCATATTGTCCTGGGTCAAAGGGGCCTGTCCAAGCATCGCGCCAAAAACAGAAACCATTATAGAAAGAATCGGGAGGGACCACGCCAAAGAGAAAACTAGACGGAGGACATGGTGGGCAGAACCGAGATACAGCAGGTAGTATCAGTCAACACAGGTGTCCTGTTCTGTTTTCTGTTGCTGAGAGCACAACACCTCGTACTTCGAGGATCCAAAGAAAAGAGGTTTATTTTGGATTGTGGTCCTGGTCCAAGGTTGAGGGACTGCATCTGGGGACAGTCGCTGGCTGGCAGAGTCCCATGGGGCGTGAGCCTGGCCAGGTGGGCTTTCCCGGGTAAAATCTTTCTGATATTCCCTCCGCGAGGGCAGAGCCCCAGTCACATCCTAAAGGTGCCGCCTGGGCCCACATCTTAGGATCTCAGCCTGAGTTGGGTAGGACAGGCCACAGTGGGGGTGAGAAGGCTCTGAAAGTCTTCCGGATCCCGTGCACTGAGGTGATGCCTGCAGGGTTTCTGCTGTTGCTGAGCCCGTTTGTACCTTTGCTCCCCTTCTCATTCTCAGAGTGGCACCAGCAGGACCAGGGCTTCCCAGGCTCTTAGGCTTTCCTTCCCAGCACCAGTAGGTGTCATGGATGTTCCTCTGGTGAACCAAAGAGAAACTAGTGAGCGGCTGATAGAAAAAGGGGTGATCCCCACTGAGCTGCCAAGGGCAAAGGAGCCAGAGGGAAGCCAGGCCTCCACCCCAGGCCTCCCACCCTGGGTCTCCAGGCAGGGCCTTATACTGGCTGTCAGAATCCTTATCAAGGACAATACTTAATTCGCAGCAAAATCACTCCCCCTCCCCATCATATCACTACTTGGACTTCATTCTAAAGAAACTACTATAAACACACTCAAATAACACGCCTTGTCTTTACAAAAGCCATAAACAAAATGAAAAGACCCTCGTTGGGAAGCTGGTGTCTATAGCTGTATTCCGTGTGTTAGGCCATCAGTCACCCAGGCTGCAGCCAGCAGGCTCAGGGATCCCACCCCCCAACACCTCGGCAGCACCGAGCACCAAGCCCCTGCCAGAGGCTCGGAGGGGACTCCAGGCTTCCCTGAAGCCCTGGTTAGCTTCCTGGTCTTCCTCTGCTGGTGATCAAGAAGAGTCAGGGTAAGCCGAGGAGAAGAGGTGGCTACAGAGGCCTTTGTGTGAGCTGTGACTCCTCGCCCGCTGCAGGCCACCACGGAGGTGGACGCCATCAACATGGAGAAGAAACGCATCCTGCAGCAGTGGTCCACCAGCCTGCTGGGCATGAAGCACCGTGACGAGGCGCACAGGACCATCCTGGAGGCGCTCAGGTACGGCCCGCGCAGGGCTCAGCGTGGCAGGGGTGCGTGGGGACTGGGAGATGCTCAGCAGGACCCCTCACTGTCCCTTCGCCCAGGACCCTGACCTCGAGGGAACAGGGGCACACCTCCTGAGAGCCCCCCTCTGGGCACTGAGGAATCCTGTCCCACTCTCCCTGGCACTGGGAGGGGCAAGGCTGGTGCTCAGATCTCCTGGCAGGATCGAGGAAAAGTGAAGAGAAAGGCCGGCTTATCTTGGGGAGATGAAGTCCTCCACCTGATCAGCCGCTTCACCTCGGGAGGGCAGACGCCCTACCCCTTCCAGATTGTTCTGTCTGAGGGATGCTTTCCAACCAAACCCTCCAGTTTAATCCCATCAAAAGGGAAAGGAGGAAGAGGTTCCTCTGAGCCCCCAGTCACTTCCAGCAGGGGGCGCTGCAGATCTTGGGGTGCTACCTGGTTCCCAAAACCGACCCATGACAGGGTCTCTGGATTTGGGACCCAGAAAGCAGCAGCTGGGTGCTGGGGGTGGCAGGTGGCTCCTGTGCTGTACTTTCCCACCACAGCTCTCGTCTCCCGCTTGGCACCCACAGGGGTGCGGTACGCAGCTGGAGCTCTGGGAATGGAGGAGGATTGGAATAACTAGGAGACTCTTGGTCCTGCGATTTTTATAAGAAGCTGAGGCATGAGTGGTTGGGTGTCATTATGATTAATTTTTTGGTTGGTTTTTGTTTGGTTGCTTGTTTTGGCACTGAGGACTGAACCCAGGGGTGCTTAACCAGAGTCACACCCCCAACCCCCTTTGTTTATTTTTTATTCTGAGACAGTGTCGCTAAGTTGTTTAGGGCCTTGCTGAGTTGCTGAGGCTGGCCTTGAAATTGTGATCCTCCTGCCTCAGCCTCCTGAGCTGCTGGGATTTCAGGCGTGGCCCCGTGCAGGGGCGACTGTGAATGTTTTAAGGTGATCTCACATGAGTAATGCTGGTTAAAAGTCCTCGCTTCTCTCCCTCCATGACCTAAATAAAGCCAAAGGGACCCTCTGGGACATCCTGCCTGGACAGCATCTCCCTGCAAGCAGGTGGAGGAGCCCAGGCCAGCTGAGTCTCCTGCCCTCCTGTGCTTGCTGGCCAAGTCGCCCCATCCTGCTGCCTACAATCCCACAAGAGAGGACGCCAGCTGCCAACTTGGGACACTGGCACTTAATACCTGTCCGTTTAATTACCTGGGTCAGTGGCCTGCCGACCCTGTGTAAAGCCAAGGCCAAGGTTCTCTTAGAGGATCCAGCCCTGGTGGCTCCCCAAGGCTGGTGGCTAAGTCCCTGGAGAAGGTGATACCCCCATGACTTCCTGCTGTCCAGCTTCCCATGCCTCCAGGACTTCACCAAGTCCTGTCTGCAAACTGAGCCCCTTGCCTTGTCACCCTGGCCATCCCTACACGTCTGTAGAGATGTGACTTGGTCGTACCCTATCCATCTTTTTAAGAAATTGAATCTGTTGAGTGGATAGCACAGCATCCTGGTTAAAAACATCATGAAATCATAAACAACTTGAGCCCCCCCCCTCGCCACCCCCAGTGTCCTCCCCTACCTGGCAGAACCTCCAGGTTCCTAGCTGTCCCTCCCTAGCTCTCCACGCCAGCCAGGAGCACATGCGCTCGCGGCCTTCCTGTTCCACCTCACACCCAGGCACCACGCGCTGGCCACTTAGGACACTTTTCAGAGCTGCTGCTCCTCGGCACCACCCCTGCTCTGCCAGGGTCTGGGAGCTTCCCGCCTGAATGCCTGGGATCCCCCAGGCTTCCCTCCTGTGGGTGCACCACGCCTGGAATGTTCCCGCACACGTACAGTAGACTTGTGTTGCATTATCTGTCATGCCTGGAGTTCCTGGGCTCCAGGATAGGTATATCTGCAGGTGTCACCAAAGACAGCGGTGACAGCCACGTCCCATCAGCAGCGTTTCAACGTCCCCTGGCAATGCAGCATGCTGTAACACCTCAGGGTCGTGCCGGTGGGACTGGTGAAGGAAGTCCGTATCTCCTCTTTAAAAATGCGCGTGCAGGTGTTGAGTGACACTTTAGCAAAACAGCACCTGAGCAGCACCGGCGAGCGAGAGCCTCCTGTTGACGGCAGCATGCCGCGAGGCCCCGGAACGGCCCGCTATCTTCCAGAGTGCCTGGCATTGCGAAGGCATTGCAGGGCTCCGTGAGCACCCAGGCCTGAGGAAGGAAATCCGCGACAGCGGAACAGGTTAGGGCCCTGCTCAGGCTTCCAGGCCAAGAGCACAGGCTGCTCTAAGCCCTGGAAATGGTGGCACTCCTGGTCAGGCCCAGGGCTCGGGGCCAGCACCCCTGGCTGTCGCCATGACTTGCATGACAGAATCCAGGTACCCGCGAGGGCTGCTGGGGGCGTAATGAGAAAAAGACACAGAGAGCAAGGGGAGCCGGGACCCAGAGCCCCACAGCACGTTTATTTCCCGGGATTTGGTCATGAGAAAGTTAACTGGAGGAAGTTTCCAAAAAGCAGGCGGGCTTTGAAGCTCGCAGTGTCCGCAGCGTTGGGGTTAAACGCATTATTCTTAAAGCTTCTCTGCCCCTGGCAACTGCTGTCTGGACTCAGAGTCAAGGTCTAGACATTCTGCGGCTTGCACAGGAATGTCCCCCCGGCAGGGCCTTGGCACCACCAAGGGTGGCTGCTGGCTGTCGTCCAAGTCACCAGAAGCCAGGCCACCTGGGCATTGTGGGCACATTCGCCCTGGGGGCCCAGCAGGTTTTGCTACCTCGCCGGGAGCCCTTGTCCCTGAGTCAGTTACGCGTATCCAGGCCAGCAGAGGTGACTCAGCCGTGGGAGTGCCAACTTGCTCATGTGCATCATGAAAAATAAACATGGAGGGACAAATGCTCCCTCCTCACCCAGCCAGGTCTCACCGTGGCACACGGCGCTGCGGTGGACTTGTCCACCTGCATGTCCCAGCTGAGCCCCCAGCCATCTGTCCACACTGCGGGGAGGTGTCCCCAGCCCTCACCCCGAGCTCGGTGGCCGTGCTTCCGATGGTGCGCGCTCTCTTGCAGGCTGAGGCAGACCGGACAGGTGCTTTCTCTCTTGGCTCTTTGCACACCTCCACCCTAGTGGAGAGCACAGTTTAACCCTTGCGAGGCCATCTGATTTCCCGGAGATGAGATCTCCCTGTCCTTGGTGGGGCAGCATAAGAGGCCCATGTGCCTCCTGCATGAGCGGCAGGTTAGCTCAGGTTTTGGTGTCGGTGCGTTGCTTGTCTGCCTTTTCCACTGACTTCTCTGTCCTGCAGGTCTTGCACACTGTCATGGAAATGCAGGGGCAGCCAGTCAGCTTCTGTCAGATTGCTCCAGAAAGTCCCGTGCAAGGAAGCGGCACTTTGGGCCTCAACCTCCAGGACTCCTTTCCCCTCTGTCTTAATAAGGCCCCTCCCTCTGTGGTGGGCATCAGAGGGTACAGCAGGGAGAGAGGACAGGGTGGGGTTACGGTGGCCAGGAAGAGCCCGAAGTTACTCAAGATGCTGACATTTCCTGCATCCTCAAAGTCAGAACCCACGCCCTGCCCCAGCCTGCATCTGCAGTCCGAGCCTGTCCTTCTGCAGGTTCCTGAACATCCTGAGCCCTGCAGTCCGGAGCTGCCCCGAGCTGGCTTCTCTCTCTCTCTCTCTCTCTCTCTCTCTCTCTCGGCGTAATATAGCAGTGCAGCTGCTCCCTCTCTTCTGCGCTGATCTCCTGTGTCTCTGTGGTTTCCATTGCGCCCAGGTGACAGCCTGGAGGCGAGGCGCTGCTGAGGGTACCCTGTGCTTCACCGCAAACCACCACAGTGCCCTTGCGGCTTGTTCCCATTCGCATTTCCAGCAGCAGCACACATCAGTGGTCCTGGCATGGAAGTTTCCAGTGCAGTCCCTGAAGGCTGATAGTGCTGTGCACCTTCTCAGGGGCTTGTCGCCTGCCCTACATCTGCTTTGCTGAAATGCCTGTGCTCTTTCCTAAATCCAGCGGTTCTTGTTATGGTTCAGTTGTAACTGCTCTTTATCTACTCGGAAGGCCAGTTCTTTCTCGCATGTGTGTTTGGAAAATATTTCCCTTCCCAGTCTGTGGCTCATCTTTTCTTTTGAGGAGCAAACCATTTACTTTTTTTTTTTTTTTAAGAGAGGGAGAGAGAGGGGCTGGAGTGGTGGCTCAGCAGTTAGGCATTGAGTCTTTCTTTATCTCTCTCTCTTTAACAAAAGCGGGGGGCTGGAGCGGTGGCTCAGTGGTTATTGTACTTACCTGGCACGGGCAGGGATGGGGGCTCAAACTCCCGCATCACGTATGCGATGAAGTCTCAGAGCAACAACAGCCACATGAAAAACTAAATAAAATTGATTCTCTCTCTCTCACTGTCCCTCTCTCTTGAGAAAGAGAGAGAGAGAGAGAGAGAGACGTAATCAATTTTATTTATTTTTTCATCTGGCTTTTGTTTCTCCAACACTTAGTTTTGTACATGGTGCTGAGGTTCAAACCCTGGTCCTTGCTCATGCCAGGCAAGTGCCGTAACCACTGGGCCACTGCTCCAGCCCCAAGATTTTCATTGTTATGAAGTCCAGTTTATCAATTTTTTTCTTTCCTGATTCATGCTCTTTGTCCTCTCTAAGAATTTTTGCCTGACCTGGGTCAGAAAAGCTTTCTTCTACATTGTCTTCTTCGTCCTTCTAGTTGCAGCCCGATGCTCGGGTGTGCCAGCCATCACACACACCTCTTGCTGTGGAGTGAGAAAGGCCTCCAGGTGCAGTCTAGAGACACAAAGACCCAAGTGTAGCAGGCGGTGGGTTTTCTACTTTACTCCCGTGACCACCTCTGCACACAGGGCCCGTGTCTGTCTGTGGACCCTGTTCTGTTCCTTCCACCTGTGTTTTATAGAAAATATTGAAATCCCAATCGCAGTAGATCATTCCCCACCCCCAGAAATGGATGTTAATTCTAAAATCTATAAAGAGATCTAAAGGACTTAGAACTGCCAGAGGATTATTTTTTTTAAAGAGCGAGAGAAAGAGAGAATCAATTTTATTCAGTTTTTCATGTGGCTTTTGTTGCTCTGACCCTTCCTTGAAGTACGTGGTGCTGGGGTTTGAACTCGTGTCTTTGCCCATGCCAGGCAAGCACCATAACTGCAGAGCCCCTGCTCCAGCCCCAAGTTTGTGAGAGAACAAGCAAGACTCACTGTATCCGATTTCAATACTGTTGTCCGTGTCTCTATTTTAAAACATGATGCGAATTATAGGCAATTCCCCAGCTGCAGGCTGAATGCAAGTGGGACCCCCTGAGTTCTGCCAGGCCACCGCGGCCTGCAAGTCACCTAAGTGCTCTGCGCTCCGGTGCATGACTGTGATGTGGGGCTAAGGCCTCCTCTCTGGAATGGGCAGGTGGAGCTTCCCTGCCAAGAGGCCGGGCCTCGCCTCCTCTCCTTACTCCTGACATCACAATATCCATGGGCTTTCAGTGGGTGGTGGTCCTATCGATGCACTAGAAAATGAGTCAAGATTTGGCTACAGTTAGAAGGGTTGTTTCCTGATTGACTTCTCTGCATGTCAGATCCACCTGGTGGGCATCTTCCAGGATGGGCTCCGCTGTCTGCTCGTGACTGGCTTTGCTGTCTTGCTTTCTGCAGAGAGAGCCAGCACCAAGCCAAGTCCATCGACAGCGAGATGGAAGCGTACAGGAAGTCCATCATGAAGGAGGAGGAGAAGAACGAGAAGCTGGCGAGCATCCTAAACCGGACGGAGACGGAGGCCAGCCTGCTGCAGAAGCTGACTGCCCAGTGCCTGAGCAAGCAGGAGGTGCTGGAGAATGAGTTCAGCACCTACAGGCTCATCCTGCAGGAAACAGAGGACTCCCTGAGCAAGGGCCACCAGGTCGGTCGGGTCCCACCCTGCCCCACGCATGACTCGTAGCTGGCCCTCATCGGAGCCCCACACCAGCATCCGCTGTGGCTGTCCCTCCCCAGGAGCACTCGGCCGTCTCGGGCGAGCTGCAGAGCGTGCACCAGGCCATCCGCCATGAGATGGAGCTGCGGCACAGGATGGAAGCTTCCATCCTGGACAAGCTGCAGGAGCACATGACCTCCAACAAGATGACCAAGTACTTCAGGCAGCTGCTCCTAAAGCTGCAGAAGGAGAAGACCAACCTGGTGGGCAGCGCCTCCCTGAGAGGCGGGGTGCGGGAGGCCAAAGGGGTCCTGATGCCCGTAGGCGGTGCAGGCTGAGCGGGCGGGAGCTCTCATCCCCCCAGGGCAGCCTCCCAGGAACGTGGCTGTGCACCCCCCACACGCTCACCCTCACACATGCCTGTGTGTGTGTGTGCACGCACGCCTGTCCCCCTCCGTACACGTGATACCACATGTGCAAACATGCGCACACTCAGACGCCTGTGACCGCATAGGCACCTTGGAGGCCGTAGACTCTCCAGACGTCTGCTTTTAGTCCGCTTTGAATCCGTGCTTTTTTAGTTTTACGGGACGGAGACACAAAGACCTAAGTGTAGCAGGTGGTGGGTTTTCCACTTTACTCCCACCACCACCTCTGCACACAGGGCCCATGTCATTGGTTATTCTCTGACCACCTCCGTCTTCAATCCGCAGCCCGCAGTGTGACTCCACGGCACAGGGGACCCCCATCTGTGGGCTCACTCAGAGGTCTGGGCTGCATTTGGGGGTCCTTTCTGTCCTTAGAATAATGATTCCTTATTTAATTTTTTTGTTCTTTGCTTTTTCCTATGGTGTGACCCTGGGGAGTCCCGGGCCTTGGGTGGTCCCTGTGGAGGACACCCCAGAGGCGGCTGCAGCCTCTAGGTGATGGCACACGCCAGCCCCACTGTATTCTCTGGAGGAAGGGTGTCCTGACAGCCTTCAGCTGGCAGCCAAGTGGACGCATGTCCTGCCTTTGCCAGCCCCACCAAGAGCTCCCACCTGTGTGGCGCCAGTCTGGGCTCTTTTGTCCCTCTGAGGGCAGGAGATAGGGGCAGGCGTGAGTCCCACTCCTGTATGATTCTGCACGTCTACCTTCTGTCAGGCAGGGTCTCGGGGCTCAAGTGTGCCTGTGAACCTGGTAGGTGTCAGAGGGGTGCACCTGAGGTCTGAAGAAAGAGCACAGGGCTAGGGCCGGGCCAGAGGCAGTGCTGCCTCCCTGTTGGCCACTGCTCAGGAGGAGGCTCAGCTGCAGGGCTGGGTGGGCCTCCTGGAAGGGCGACTGGGGCTGCTGTCTACACAGCCTGGTGGGCAGCCTCCTCCTACCCACCTGACGCCCCTGTGGATTGTACCAAGGAAGCAGGGGACACAGGGCTGGAACCAGCTGGTGACAAGGG